>NDXZ01036932.1:5838-23309 GCA_003055125.1 Paykullia maculata | reverse complement strand
GAGGAAAAAAAATTTTCGAGATACATATAACCAAAAATATTTTTTCGAGATCTAAGCAAAAAAAAATTGTTTTTTTTTTAATATTATTATATTTATGTGTAGGGCATGCCTTTTGGAATATATAAAAAAAAACTACAAATTGGCCCAGAACTACCAAAGATATGGGCGAAAAACCTAAATGGACTAAAATTAATATCATTAATTATTTTGGACATGTAAATACATACGTACATACATAAGTATACATATACACACATACATAATTAAATACACGTAGTGAAGGGTATATAAGATTTGGCACAGCAAAATATAGCGCTCTTACTTGTTTGTTTCCCATCCATAGGATAGTTTTGGTAAAATTACGAAAAGTGTAAGCAAAGTTCTTTATTTGTATTAGTAATTTTGTTCAAAAAAAACTTTTTTCTTTGAAAGTTTTTTTCAAACCTTTTTTTAAAAAATTTGATGCAGCTCCATGTATTAGACACCACTTGTGCTTATAATATCACTATGTCTCTATCAGTTTTAGTTACAAATTTATACTGAAAAATGTTTTATGTTTTAAAGAATTATTATTCTCATCGAAAATTGTTCAGTTATAATATAATTATTTTCTTAATTTTATATTGTAGGAATTTTTGTAGATGTTTTTTAAATTAAAAATTTTTTAGATTTACAGTAAACCGTTGAATATGACAGTTTCTAATACACACTTTCATTAAAGATGTTATGCTAGTCGTTGTTAATAAAATTGAAAAATATGAATAATATTAATGAAGAAAAATATTTAAAAAAATATTAATTAAATTTATTGTTTTTCTCTTTATTTTAAAATTTTACTTTGTATCGTCTAAGGTGAGAACTGCCATCCATTCACCTGCTTGCACTTAACTCTATTGTTCTTTTTATTATTGAGTACACGTCAGCTTCTGTTAAAAATATCGTAGCTGTCACAGGTGGTGTAATGTTTTGTTTTTTTTTTCTTTGCCTTAAGCATACAGAGACCGAGAAAAATGTTTTTATCTAGAACATTAATTGTCCTTTACCTCGTTTTTCTCATTGTATGGCATTTCGTTTGCATAAATATCTTTGCATCATTGGTTTGATGCATATACATATGTCGGTATGTATATGCATGCCTTCATACATATATTTGGCCAAACGTGTGCTGCTATTTAACTTAATTATGTTTGCTTTTAGCCAGTACTCCAGATGGATGACAAAACCAATCATAAATTGAATCGAATGATGTTCATTTGAATATCCTGTTATGTTTTCATATCAAGTAAAAAAAAAAAATTAAAAATGGAAAAAAACGAGAAACCGGAAAATGTTTGAAATTCTTAATGACAGATTGGACGATTTCAACATATGTTGCTTGTGATAGGTCCACTGCAGTTAAATGCAATTATTATTGTTTGAATGCACATATACAAAATAATTGACTACTACTCGAATATGCAAGTAAATTTCAGACTGATAAATTTATGAGCAGAGTTGCCAATTATTCGAAATAAATATTTAACTGTGTGAATAACAGATTTTTGCATTAACTATACAAAAAACTGTTTCCATATCAAAATTTTTATTCTTTGGATTAAACTTACTCAATTTTGTATATGAAGCTTAAATCTCAGCAAATTCTTTTGGTGAAGATTGACTAAGAAAATAACCAGAACAAAACGAGAAAAAGCTTTACCATTTTATATTTGTTTGTTTAGGTTAAAGTGATTGACTTTTCACAGGGCCGGTAATAACATGCGTTGTTGTAGCACATAAGAAATATTTCGCCGTTTGCTATAACGCCTCATGTACAAAGCAAAAGGGATATAATCTGCAATAATGTTATGTCCTCTATTCTCTTTTACAATCAGCATATCAATAATTGATTTGTTACTTTATATGGCAACCGCTATTAAAAAAAAAAACTTTACAAAAGTCATAACGTTTGTCAAGACACAAGCTTATTACGTGTCAACATAATATTAAACACTATTAACATATTTACTAACGTTTTACTAATATTTTTGTAAAACCAAAAAAAATTTTACATTTTTCTTGCGCTATACAAAACTTTTGCAAAGTGCCAGAAGAAGGTAAGTTTTTCTTTACAAGGCAGTCGATTTGGATAAGATATCGAAAGTAATTAGAGTTGATATCACTGGTCATAAATTTTATTAACAACTGTTAACTTCTCTTCTCGAATAGTACCCAAGCGACACAATTTGGTCGTGACGACGTCGGTACGGCGTCTAAAATCGACTTCAGCTAACGCATTTGACGTCGACGCTACGACTCATAGGAAAGGGAATCCTGTACTTTACCGACCGCCATTTTTTTGACCAACAGTACATCAATAACGAGCAGAAGAAAGAAATTCTATTTTTTTCCATTTAAGTGACTGATTTTATTATAATATTGGTCGGCTAATTACAAATAAACAATAACTTTAATCTTGTTAAAAATTTTTTGTAATAAATATTAATGGAAAACAAGAACTTTTACATTTTTTCTAGAGCAACGCTTAAAATTTTCATGACTAAAGTTTGTGTTCTACTTTGAAAAAATACATTCCCCATTCAAAAATATGATATTTTTAAAATAATCAGCCTTATTGTGTTTTGCGTTGTCGTAGTCGTTTTTAAGTTTTTGGTGTCGTGTAAAATATATGCCAATGTTAAATGAATGGTACCCTTGTCGTTTTTCTGTCGTATTTGATAAGAACCGACACGATAACGCTAAACACAATAAAGATGAATATGATTTTAGTTAATTTTAAAGTTGATGACTGACTAAAAGAAAGTAAGACAAATGATATAAAAACAATAAGTTGTACTAAAAATACAACAACTGCTTCATTGCCATTAGTTCGATGGTTAAAGCAGGACAAATACGTGTGATAATGTTGAAGAAGATAAACAAAAAAAAAACCTTTAAATGGAATAGTAAATTTCGTTCTCACTCACCTAGCTATGGAAAAATATAAATATCGACGACTAACAGTCACCATATTATATTTCCTGATAACTTTGAGTTAAATAGATGATATTTACATCCAACACTGGTTTCGAAAATCCATTCCACTCGGCTAGTGTCGGGAAAACTTACTTTTTCAGTATATTCTTCAATTATCAGAAATAAAAATGAATTTCTTCATAATGAAGAAATTTAAAAATGAACTTGAGCCAGAATAAATAAAAAATTCGTTCATTTTAAAGTTTTCATTCAGAGACATTTATTTTTATATGCAAAATTAGATAGAAATATACAATTTCCACTCATTATTTTTATATCATTCATCATTTTATTTTTTATTAAGGCAGAAATTTTTTTCATAAAGTATGGCTTCATCATCATCCGACCACATTTGAACCAAAAACAAATAATAGTTGCTATTTTTGGAAAATTTACGACCAAATATGTACATTATACGACTTGCCAGTTATAACGCCCAAGAATACATCGCACATATTTCGTAGGAAAGATAACGATTGTTTGGTGACCACAAATGACGTCGCTCCGACGTTGCAAGGTGAGTAAAAGCATCCAGTCATTGTACGACCTCGCTACGTGGTCCGTAAATTTATTAAAAATCTACCGACGAAACACATATTAAAAATTGAATAAATCTGACCGAAATAACTGAAATCGGAAAGATTTTCTATCAAATCCGACCATTCAAGTCGCGAAGATGTCAAACTGTGTTGCTTGGGTACTTTGGAGGGAGAGACATTCAAAGAGTACAAACAAAATTTCTTGATGAAATTTTTTTAAGTAAAATAATGACGCAATTATCCTGAGACTTTGTCTTTTTTTCACACATAATCAAAATGAAGAGAGTTTGTCTTCAAAATTTTGTCAAATTGTTGTCAAAATTACGATCTTTACTTAGTCTATCTGCAAAATTTGCAAGTTGGTAACATTTTAACAGCTGGGCTCGCAAAAGTGCATTTATGTGGCATATTGGCATACTTAGCACGCTTTCTACGAACACAAATGTGACATTTTAATCGTTTCCCTTGCAATGAAATAAATGTAGGTTTTTAACGCTTAATAGGTTTGCAATTAAACTGTTCATATGCAAATGTGTGAAAATTTTTAAAATACGATTTTTCTGTTAAGTTTGTTGCAGGTGCCTGGAATTTGGTTTCCAAAAGTTTTACTTTAATCAATTTTGTGTGAAAGAAGATGAAAGAAAAGATTAATCAGAAAACTGTTGCAAGCGGTGGAATAACCAAATGAAAGTTTTTTGTAAAAAATATTTGTTAAGTTGTTGAAGTCAGATACCAAAAAACTTATTAGGAAATAGTAACTAAAAGTTTTTAAAGTTTAAGAAACTTTAAGCTAAACAGAAACATTTTTCTGTTTTCTCTTAGTATCTCTTTGAATTTTCCTTATCATTCTTAGCAAGTTTGCATAAGAAGTTTCACATGCAAACATGTACTTTGTGTTTGGTTATTTAACTCTACGTTTTAGTAGTTAGTTGTGATGTTAATAAATGCTTAAGCCAATACACTTACAAAACATGTGCAGGCGTACAAATTGTAAGGAGAAGAAAAGTAAACAAAACAAAAGTGGTTTGCATGAAAAAGAGGTCAAAAACCAAAAATAAATATTTAGCTCATTTATTGACTAACTATTCCAACTAGAGGGGGGTAAGAGTAGTGTTTAGGTTTAAATGAAACCAATATGTAAATTTTCCAAAAAACTTTCGTTTTAAAAAATTTTTGTTTTCCTAGAAAAGTAACAATCTGTTCAGGCAAACGTGTAAATGAAGTTATTCGATATAAATATATAAGAAACTAAAGGAAGTGAGATGTTCTTAAGGCTTTAATATACATGCAGATATCTTTGCAAAGCACAAAGCACAAAAATCTATACAGCCACTCACACTCAAGCTCACTGCTATATAGACACACATTTATTTATATATTTGTAAATATATAGAGATGTTCTTAACAAAAAAATTATTTCTACTGTCTACTTGTCTTCATTGGCGTGTAAACTAAACAAACTTTAACAATGAAAATAAAATAACTTAATAAAAAAAAAAACTGGAGAAAACCCACATTAAAGAGAAGAATTCCAATATTTAAACAACAAAACTTTAAGATGTAAATAAATATATTTTTATTGTATATGTATGTCTATGTAAGTAAAATGAACAACTTAATTTTTGCTTAAATTTAAAGTTTTTAATTTATAGCAAAAAAGCAACACTGTTGTAGTATATATGTGTTTGTGTACTACCAATACACACACGTACTTACATATGCTTATATATCTATAGCTTGTTACTGTAGCGAATATTAATAGAGTTGCTTTTTATAAATATGTACCAACAAATACTTTATTTCCGGTTTAAAGAATTCTATCGCAAAAAAAAGTTTTTGGGAAAAAATAAAAGATGACAATAACTTATGTTTTTATTACGTGATTAAATAAGTGGAATTATGTTTAAGAGTGTTTGCAAAAGAAAAACATATGTAAAATAATAGAGTAAAAGATATATTTCAGTAACACAGTGCGGCAGTAAAAATATACTTGAAGAGCGACAAAATATTAGGTTATAGGTCTTGCTAAGTATAGCATGACTAAATTTCAAATTCTTAACAAAAACCCTTTAATTTAGCGTAATTTAAGTAAAAATGCTTTAAGGTGCGTGCGTTAGTTTTTAAGGAGTTTTAATGGCTGATGAAATTATATTATTATAAAATAAATAAATTTTTCTTAACATAACAATTATATCATGACTGGTCAAGTCAACATTCTGTTGGATACTGACCAAACAAAGAATAATAATTAAAACAAAAAAGATTTTTAAAGACAATCAACTGCTTTCATGCGATCTAACTGATAGCTAGAGCAGGATAAAACTAGTAACAATAAAGAACTATAATATAAATGAAAAGTAGAAAATAGTTGTTGTAGTAAATTTCGTTCTCACTCATCAAGTGGTAGGAAATACAGGGCGTCCGCCGGCAAGGTATACTACTTTATTTGTTTATAATTTTTTATTAAATGAAAGAAAATGGATCTAATATTGATAAATGTTTTATTTAATGTCGGCAATTATGTATGAAATACAATATCAGATAGATGTCCGCCTCTGTTAGCCTCACAAATGAGAGCCTTTTTGAGCACATTTTTCATTACATTCTCACACATTTCACGCGGTATTTCATTAATTTCATCACGAATATTTTGTTTGAATTGCTCCAGCGTTTCTGGTTTGTTTGCATAAACCTTGCTTTTCAGATATCCCCACAAAAAGAACTCCGGAGCAGTCAAATCAGGTTACCGTGGAAATAACTTTTTGTGGAAAGAGGTCTCGCAGTAATTCCATTGTAATCCTGGCTGTATGCGATGTGGCACCGTCTTGTTGATACCACATGTTAATCAAGCCCAAAGTATGCAGTTGTGGCATCAAAAAGTTTTTAATCATATCACGATACCGCTCCCCATTGACAGTTACCGTTACGCCATTTTCAGTTTCAAAGAAGTAAGGTCCAATGATTCCTGGTGACCAAATTGCACACCAGACTGTCACTTTTAATGGATGCAAAGGTGACTGATAATTATTATTAATATTTGAGGGTTTTCCATTGCCCAGAACCGACTATTCTGTGTATTCACATTTCACATTTTTTCATGAAAATCGGGGTTGTCATGGTAACATCCCATTGGCATATGTACGGTGGCGTAAATGGTCTTCTGGAAGAAGCTCTTATGCCAACTGAATCTTAAATGGAAACAAATGCAAATCCTTGTGCAAAATTGCGGCCAAAGTTGTTCTTTGAAGACCAAGCTCCTGAGCACGGCGTCGAATTGAGGTTGATGGATTGTTTTTAACACTTTCTTGAGCAGCAGTAAAGTTTTCAGCCGATCTTGCAGTACGTTGTAGTCCATGCTTGGGCCTATCAGCTACAGACCCTCTTTCTTCGAAATTCTTCACTACACGATAAATAGTGCGTCTTGTTGGCACGTTGTTTCTCCCAAAAATTTCACGTAACTTTCTCATCGTCACAGTAATCGATGATTAATTTTGATAAAAAGTTTTAACGAATTAAACACGTTGGTTTAACAAATGTTTTTCCATAATAAATTTGCAATGTCTCTACTTCATGACTGCTAAATATAAACTGTCAAGACTAATTTTTACCAAAACGGCGGCAAAACAAAGTAGTATACCTTGCAGTATAAATATTGGCGACAAGCATATGGTGATTTCCCAATAAACTGTGAGTTAAATAGATGATATTAACATCCAACACTAATCACCGATTAAAGAGTGCTGATAATAAAATCCGTAGCTGGTTTCGAAAATGCATTCTACTCGGTTAGTGTCGGAAAAACTTACTTTTCAAAAAATTATTATTCATTCATTATCACAATAAAAAATTAAATTTCTAAGAAATTAAAAATGAACTTGAGCCAGAATAAAACCAAAAATAATTGTCTTAAAACAAAATTAAGTTCGTAATAATAATCATTTATTAAAAAAATTCTTAATTTTTCTTAAATGTATATAAAAGTTATCTGGCTGTACTTAAAAAGCATTTTGGGTCCCACAAAGCGAAAAAATGTAAATAATTTTATTTGCCTTCTATGACGTCCAGCACTTTATGTAAACATGTACCTCAGAGACCCTTCCTGGGTGTAATAAGCGTAAAAAAATTTTGCTGTTAGTAAAGAAATTATAACCAAATTACAAATTGCAATTTTGTATACAAAAATAAATTTACTATAAAAATTTTTTTTTTGGATCTAAGAAACCTACTGTTTTTAGTAAAAAAAGGACCATTTTACAATTGTCCTTTCAAAATTGGATACAACTTTTGCAACATCCTTAAAACAACTTGTTGTTCAGTTTGTTTAAAACGCAATATATTTAACTGAGTACCGCTGTGATTGGTTTTTTATATGCCCAGCTTCTATAAAAAAAATGTTTAAATTTTTTTTACAAGTATTTTCTATTTGATATTATATTAGTAGAAAAATATTCCACAGATATACATTAAAATAGATTTATTTGCTTTGCAATTTAATTTCTGCCACCACTGACTATTGCTTAAATAAATATTAACAAAAAAATTTGTTCAAACGAAAATAACGCATTAATTGTTGAAACTATTTTGAGGTGTCAGTCATATGCTTAATATACATCAGAGATTTAGTCATCAACAACATTTGCTGTCACTTGGAATATATATGTACATATGTGCGTTTAAAGTGATTTAAAATGCATTTGTTACTAATTTACACAAAAGATAATGAATGTATGTATGTAGGTAAATGAATATTTAAATACATATACATACATATGAGCGTGTGCTATTTAAACTTTCTACGGTTGTTTCACTAGTGAATGTATTTTAATTACCATTAAGTTTTACAAACCAAAACCGCTAAAGCAATGACAGTGTTAAAAATTTGTGCTCTAACGTTAACAATAAAACAAATTTTTAAACGTGCACCCTACAGCAAAAAAGCTAAAGACATATTACTTTCTTTGCTTTGTTTATTTGTATTAGTTTAGACTTAGGAATATGTTACAAAAAAATGAAAAATTAGAGCGAAATAATTTTTATACCCTTCACACACACACACACATGTGGTTTGTCATTCCGTTTGTAATTTCTTCAATATTCATTTGCGACCCTATAAAATATATATATTCGGGATCTTTATAGATAGGGAATTCGATTTAGCCATGTCCGTCTGTCCGTGTGTATGTTGAAATCAAGTTTACGTAGCTCCCATAGGTTACCCAGGGTTGTATGTGGTATCAAACTTTTGGAAATGCTTTCGAGAAAATCGGTATTGAAAACTGGCAAGATCCATTAACAACCGGCTGAGATATAAGCAAAAAAAAAAACGACTGCCTCGTTTTTGAAGCTTTTTTTTTTTCCTTAAAAATTATTATATGGGGGAATTTTATTTATTTTATTTTTATTTTATTATTTATTTGGGCAATTTTAAAGAAAAAAAGTTTCGATTTTGAAGCAAAAAAATTTTCTTTTCGAGATATAAGCAAAAAAAAATTTTTTTTTGTTTTTACACAAAAATGATTATATTTGTGTGTTTTGAAAAAAATTTACTAATATACACACATAGATACACGTAGTGAAGGGTATATGAGATTCGGCATAGCCGAATATAACGCTCTTACTTGTTTAAATTTAATTTTGTAATTTTTTATTAATTTGTTTTCTTTTTTTTTGCAGTGCAGTGCTTGAAGTCGACAAAGGCTTAGCCGCTGACAATACTTAAACACCTATGCCGTCGTTAAAAAAATAAGCTTTTGGTTTAAAGCAATTTTTTTAGCATTTCTTTCCCTATTCTTTAAAGGTAAGAGAGTTAACAGTTTTTTTAGAGTAAATAAAAATTCTAGAATTTCAAGCAGTGAATTTAATTGAGCCTTTATACACAGAAAAACAGTGTTGTAAATACAATTAATTTGTTTGTTAATACAATTAAAAGTTTAATTAACACTCAACCAACAATAAAATTTGTAAATACAATAACGATATTTGCAAGTTGATTGTTAAAAGTCAAGTCAACAAAATTATTTGCATATTAACAAAACAAATTGTTAAATTTAATGTCCCAAGAAGGTGGCGCTGCATAACCTTCCTAATATGTTCCCAAGAGGTGGCGCTCCTGGCAATCCTAGATGTTATAATTTTTTTTTCTCTTTTCCACTTAAGTTTTAAAACTCGAAAACCATGAAGTTTGTTTGTCTTCACCGGGATTTGTATGAAAGTGCACTCCTACATATACATACATACATTCTTTATGTAGGAGATGTTGGTAAATAGACTTGAGTTACTTTTCCTACGAGTGCATTTAGTTTCTGTGGGTTAAACTACATAAATTTCCAACAGCTTTCTAATTGTTTAAAGAACAAATAAAGACTGCTTTATTCAAATCTTTCAAGAATTATTTTGTCTATTGTAAAGTTACTACAGTGAGTTAAAAAATTATATCTCTTGATAGAGGATCAACAAAAATTATTACCGAGATTTACCCCCACACTGTGCAAGTTCTTGTTCTTGAAAAGTAAAATGTGTAACAACTCCCATGCAATTTATCGCAATCATTCTCACAGTGTATTTCAAATCAACAGCATATGATTTCATTTTATTTCTTTTTCTTTTTAAATAAAAGAAAACTTTTTGCCAACACATGAAAATAACAAGTGTTTGCTGCTTTTCAAGACAAATTTCCCAGTTCAAAGTGTTTCATAAATGTTTTTGTGTTTGTTAAATTTTATTTTATACACAACTGCGTGTCTCTAAGAGCTGGTGTGCAAATTACACGTACGAGAACAAACTTAAGAAGTGCATTAGTGTGTATGTTTGTATCTACGTACATATGTGCTTGGAACATATGTGTAGAAAAGTTAAAAGTGTGTAGAAGTTAGTTGAGTGAAAAAAATAGACTGAAAAAAATAATTTGAGGTAAAAATGCATCATATGTTTCAAATTGCGTTAACTGTCAAACTTAACTGACTTCATGACGATGTCATTTACACGCAGCGAACGAATGAAATCAGGGAATGGAAAAGCAGTAAATTTAACATTAACAAGAGAAATGCAACAGAAAAAGTGTTGGGGGTAAAATGTGATAAAGAGGTAGCAGAAATATTGAAAAGGGCGCAGTAGTGTTTATATAAAAAAATATACAAGTTTACAAAGTTCGACATGATTAAACATCTGCGGTAAATAATGAATGACTGTGTAGGCGTGAAATAATGTGTAATTTAAGGCTATAAATGTACCAACAAAAATGTTTAAAGTTTATCCTTAAGACATGGAAAATTCTGACTACAGACAATAATATAATGAAAAATGGCAAAAATCATTTAAAGATTATTTCAGTGGCTTCGTATATACAACAAGTAAATACGTCTAAGGGGCAATCACAATAGAAAATATAAATTAAATTTTTAAAGGCTTGTAAATGGGTAAAGCAAAACTTGAAAATCATTCACTGAACATCAACATAAGAGCAGTAAATGTAATTGCCAGCTTAAAACTTGCCGAGGAAATCGCTAGAGGTTAAGTGCAACGGTAGCAGGACTAAGAAAACAATATTTAAACTGGTATGAATCAAATGAAATTTAATCTTAAAAAGGCTAAATGACATGCAGAGACGTACAGAAACGAAAGTCGAATACGTTGTGGATATTCCAATACAAAAAGAAGACATGGGGGTGGATAAGGTAAGTCAGTTTTAAATTAAACAATAAAGCTATAGTCGTTCAAGGTCGACCATATTATACTGTATGAAACAATGAATAAATTAATTTTTTTATTATTTTTATTGAATTTTTACTACGATTTTGAGATGTGGCATCAGTCAGTCAAAGTTTATATACATATTGACAATTAGCGTTTTTCGGAGTAAACCTTCAATAGAAGCCACGGTTAGTTGTAGACCGATCACTTAGCAGAGAGACTTTTGATTCCAATAAATTTTTTAGGTGACTTCGGAGAATAAACTTTATGTAGGAGCTGGGGTCAGTTGTTGCCTGACATAAGCAAATACCTTTAGGCAGAGTTTTATTGCTATGAAGTGAATTTTTTTTGATGCCAATATTTTTAGCAGTTTTATAAGCGTCAAGATAAATTTCATGTGCAGGCTTTGTATTTATTGAAGCAAGAAGTTAAAAAATCATATTAGTTAGGATTTTTATAAATTTTACCCATGTTAAATTTTTATTTGAATATGAGTATTCTTAAGTTTGTTACATTGCATTTGTGTTGCAAAATGTTTTGATATTCGCGTAAATGAGTATTATGCAGTAACTTTTATATTTTATATTTAAAACTGTAGAAACTTTTTGCATAATGAAAATATACGTAACGCACTTTATACAATTTGTTCGATTTATTAACAAAGTGATTTTATACCAACACAAATAGTTTTTGTTTTGCTTATTTACAAAGACACATAAGCGCATATCAATATGAGTGGGTGAATGTGATTATACAACGGGTAGGTGACATTGAAAAGTGCATTTGTGTTTGTTGCTCGCTCAGCAAGAAATTGCAGAAAAAAAGTCATTATAGAACACATTATTTATGTTAAAGTAGTAATAGTGGCGATAGAAATCTTTTTAATATTTTTAATATGTTAGGTGCTGCCTTAAATTGGATAACAACAACATTGCAAAGTACTGTAAAACGTTTTTTAATACAGCGGCCGTTACTCTGTCAAAATCTTTTATAAAATTAAAAGAATTATGCAAAATATTCTTGAAAAAACGACATGGTCTTGTAAATGTATATTTTAAAAATATGATTTCTGTTCAAAATGACTGAATCCCAAATATTAATATTGTGCCAGAACAAAATAATTTGTTTTAGGTCCTAAAGGCATAACCAAATTAGCTGAAGTAGTATTGCTCAAACTATTTAGATTATAAATTAGCCTTATTTTATTATAAAGCTATCAATCAGTTATAATTATTAAGTATAGATTGGCTCTAATGCATTTTCTATAATGTTGAAATATCTAATTTTGCAATACGACTTGAAAATAATATGGGTACCTTGAATATGAAAATAGAAATATAGAAATATGTAGGTGTTTAAGCTTATTTTGTAAGTTTTTAAAAACAGATACCAAAGTACTTTGCACAGAAACACATTTCCATTAGTTTCAAAGTAAAAATATATTTTTGCTTTTTTTTATTTAATTACAAGGTATATGGTAATTTTTTATGAAGTTTAAGGATATATGAGAGGGGGAAATGTCCTTGCAAATAAGGATCTAAAAGTGTCGCATGTAATTATTGTTAAGTATGTAAAATATGTACCATTTTTCGACCATTTCTAGACATATTGACCTTACTACCAGTGTTTTGTGTACCGAATTAATTTAAGAAATTTTATTTTTTTTTCACTTTTTTTTAGTTTTTTTAAAAAGGACATTTTTGAGTTTTGCGTGTCCTTGATCTGATTTGGATAAAATTTGGTGAAATCATTAAAGATATCAGATCCAATGACTATACACGATTTCATGAAGTTCCAACTTTTTACGACATTTTTTAATTTCTGGATATATGGGAAGGACACGAGTTCTTGCTCCGAAATTTTTGAAATTTTAAATTTGACTATACTTTATTAACCTGAATATGTGTGCCGAATTTCAACTCTTTACAATAACTCCTTTTATTTATGGCCAGTTGTTATATGAAATCAGGACACTGTGCGGCGTTGCCTGATATTGATATTGGTATAAGGAACAAAATGATTAAAATCAAAATTAATAAAAATAAAATTTCCTATAAAATGAGACTCAAGTTAAGTTCCTAGAATGAATGGTTTTGGTTTTAAGGACAAAGAAATACAAACTTTTGTGAAAAATCCCTGTTTTTCCCAACTTCATCCTTAATAAGGCACGTGTTAGCGTTATCCGATTGGACTGAAACTATGTCAATTGCATTTTCTAGCCTAATGGCACATTTTAGGGGGGTGCCCCGAAAGATAGTCCCTAAAAAATATTGACATTATACCTTGTAACCACCCTAATGTACATACATATACAAACAATTTTTATTTACTTTAGAAGAATATCAAAGACGTTTACATCAAACGCTTTACCTTCGAGTTCTGGGAAGTAAATTTAATTTTCCAGAAAAAATCAACAAACTTTTTAAATCTACGAAATTGTAAGCTTTATTTTGTTGAAAGTGTTTTTCTTTGCTTGAAATAAATAAATATTTTGAAACAATATCATAAGATTATGTTTTATTAAGAAAGTTGTACAAACAAATGTGTGGGACGTGCCTAAAACAAACACATATTAAAGACTTTCATGTGTATTAAGCATTCGAAAAGGGTGTATATTAATATGAATATATGAATGAAGGTAAGTATGAATATAATATATTATACATATTATGTGCTTATGAATAAATTACCAATAAAAGCCTTCATTAAAAAAAAGGAAAAGGTATGGAAAGTTCTGCCGTTTTACAACACAAAGAGAAAGTTATTCATTAGTGCCTAAGATGCCTTCTTGTAGTGTATGAAGGTGCGATACATGGTCGAGATAAATTCTGCTGTCTCATAATTTAGTTTCATGCAGTGCTGATTTGGCCAATAAAGGATTTATTAAGCAAGGAAAAATACCAAGTTTCATCGTGCTCACAATGACTAAATCATATTCCTACCGGTCCAATAATGAAACTGAGTTCATAATCAAATTTTTCAAACGAAAATATTAATATTTACAATCATAAACCAATAGTAGTGTTATATGACAAGTATAATATATTGTAATAGAAAAAATATAGTTTTTTTTGTTATGCCTCTATAAAGTTAGTATGTCATATTGTTATGGCAATAATAACTTCAAACTATGATTACTTTTTTGCGTCGCTTTGCTTTGCTTTTTTCACTTCATTGTTCCACTAACCATATTTTTTTTGAGTGTATGTTTTCTCTTTTTTAAATTCATAACAGACAATCCACCAACTGTTGCTACCAAAATGTTTCCTAAAATTCATTAGATAAAAACCGAGTGCAGTAATAAATATGATAAACGACATTCATTAACAATCATGTCATTTATAATATAAATTATGATTGTTATTAAAAAAAACAAATTATAGTGTTTTTTTTTTATTTTTTCTAAAAATTTATATCAATAATACATACATACATATATATAAATTTTTTTATTTTACATTTCAAAGGGAATTTAAGAAAAAAGTGCGAAATTTTCATTGAATAATTTTTAAAATTTACATAGGGGCATTAATTGAAAAAATTTGTTTGTTAAAAACTTACTGAGCATTTTTAAAACGAAAACAAAACAAATTATTTAAACAATGAAATTAGTGTTAACAAAAGTTGTTGTAAATTTCAATTTCTTTCAATTTTTTTTCTATGTACTAAATATCTTTTAACATGTCAGTTTAACAAACCTGTCACATTTCGTTATAAATTTTTAAGGTTTTTGACATCTACAAAATGAAATGTTTTTGTTTGAGAATATATTTTTAAAATTAAATAGTTAAATTCTAAATGGGTTCATTAAAAAAATCATTTCTCCAGTTGCTTATACATAAATTGGCAAAGAAAAAATAAAACACACGTATGTATCCTACATATGTATGTAGAAATGTATATATGTTTGTACTTACATATGAACACGTACAAACAAACATATATTTATATGTATGTATTAGAGATGAGCGATATTTCTGTACCTGTGATTTTATAACTGTGACTGAAAAATCACTTGCAACAAAAGTGACTAAAAATGTTAAATAACAGGTACCTGCGATGTTGTTATTTTCAATTCATTTTGTTTTATCTTTAAAATAACGCTTTCGTACTTTTGCAATTTAATTGTCTCTTTTGTCCGCAGTTAACAACAGTCAACAAACAAATTTTATTGCTGTTTCCTAGGTTCTTTTTATATTATAAATATTTGTTTTTGTAGGTAAGAGTAAAATTCCAGTGTTTTTAAACATGTACATATGTATGTGTTAGTGCAGACAAAAACTTTACCAGAGAGGTATTCGCAATAGCACAACAAAAAATAAACAATTAATCATGTAAGTTTCGTTAAACACATAAAACGAAGTAGATAAAATTGATTGATGTTGTTGTAAAAGTGCTTCCATCTTCGAGGCAAACACAAGTATATGAAAAAAAAAACATTCATGCATACTTACATAAGTACGTATTTTAAATTTGTAAGTCATGGCTTCTAAATTAAATAAAGAGAAAACAAGTGAAATATGGAATTTTTTGAACTCATTAATAGTGTTAACTTTGTTTTTCTTTGTTTACTTTTTTACTATTGAATTAAATTTTTTGTTTTGTTTAAGCTTGATTTCTTGGTCAAACTTTGTTGTTTTATTAAAAAAAAAAAAAATAAATAGAACTATTATGTACATGAAATCTTTGGTTTTCACTCTATTTTAACTTTTTAAAATTATTATTATTCTCTAATAACTTTAAACGATCCTGTAAATCATGTATTAAAAAAACAAAAAATGTTATTTTTTCGTTTTCGGATCGCTCATCTCTAGTATGTATGTATTTTCATTTATTTTATAAAATTCTTTTGTTGCCTATTTTTGTTTCCATCAGAAGAATGATGATCTCTCTCATCACCGCATGACACATGTCGACAACAAATCTAAGTTATTTAAATTGTGACATACAGACTCCAATTTTATCAGTGTGCATGCATAAATGTACAAACATAAGTTTGTTTTAATGTGCATACGTGGTGTATCTACATACTGTAGCAGACATCCTGTTGCTACAAATGAAAGTTAGAATTGTGCTCTCCAACTTTCTCTTTTATATATTAAGGGGGTTCATGCTAAATCAGTTAAATTAATCGTAAATCTTGTAGAATAGACAAATTTATAAAGTTATAAATAAATTATAAAATTGTATATAAAAAATTATTAATTATACAATTTGTAAATCATTGCACCTTCATTAAAAAGTAAAAGAAACTTCGTGAAGACTTTTATATATAAAAATTTTATAAAAAAAAACAAAATTTTTTGAAACTTTAGTTTTTAACAAAAGAGTAAGTAATACAGTAAGCATTTTTTTTTGCAAAAAAACATTATTTTAATTTTATTATATGTAAAAAAATATAACAAAAATTAGTATATATTTTTTTAATATTCCACTAAAACTGTTTTTAACCTCGTCGACTCGATGAATATTTTATATTATTAATTCAGTTAATTCATATCAATCAGTCAGTCTTTTTAATAGTTTATAGGCAGATAGCCAACATTATATTTAAAATACGGTTGGCTAAAGACAAAAATTACAACTTTTTCTTAAAAAATTTTTTTATTAAAAAAAAAAATTGAAAGTTTTCAGTAACAAAGATTTTATGCAAATCTTCCCGTAAATAATTAAATTATTAATTATATCCTTCACCTTCAAGGGTATAATGTAATTTGTATAATCTCACATTTTTTTGCGACCACATAAAGTATATATATTCTGAATCCTTATAAAAGGCGGGCCAAAAGAAATCACCCTATTGGAAGATGCTCTTATTTTTGCAAATGGCGGCTAATGTCAAATGTTTTGACATTTGTAAACTAGACAGATGTAGAATACAAGTGAACAAGCCATGGAACGATATACTTCCCAAGAACGCGGAAAAATCGTGTCTATTTCTTTGCGTAACAATTCGTCTGTTGGATGACTTCCTTTGGCCCACCTTGTAGATGCGGAAGTCGATTTAGAAATGTCCGCCTGTTCGTCTGTCCGTCTATCCATCTGTCAGTCTATTAGTCTGTCAGTATGTTGAAATCAACTTTTCTCAGAACCGCGATGACCTATCGATATCTTTGTGGATTCTAGGCCAATTAGTCCAAAAAGTCAATTTTTTTTAATGACCCAAAAGGCATGTTATACATACAAATATAATTATTTTTTGTGTGTGAAAGGTCGTCGTCTTTTTTTTTT
>NDXZ01036924.1:15632-30568 GCA_003055125.1 Paykullia maculata | reverse complement strand
TTCTACACGTCATATTATCATAACTTGACTCCAAGGAAACGATTTGTTTGTCACTTAAGCTTGTCTGCCATCGTGTTGATTCTAAAAAATCTCTTTATCCTTATTTGTAACAGTTCTATCAGTTAACCTTGTCCGATATCTGTTTTCGCCAGCAGTTACTGTCTGTTCTGTGTTCGTTGTGATTTCCATTGAAGTTGTATGTCTGTCACTGTTTTTTTTTTGGTCCCGTTTGTTTCTATCATCTTTTAAATTTCTACACATCATATCATCATAACTTGAATCCAAGGAATCGATTTATTTGTCACTAAAGCTTGTCTGCCATTTAAGTGTTTTCTTGGTTCATAAAAATCTCTTCAACCATATTTGTTACAGTTCTATCAGTAAATCTTTTGCGATATCTGCTTCCGCCAGCAGTTACTGTCTGTTCTGTGTCCGTTGTGATTTCCATTGAAGTTGTATGTTCGTCATTGTTTTTTGTCCCGTTAGTTTTTATCATCTTTTAAATTTCTACACATCATATCGGTAGCGAAAAAAGACGAGATAGTTGAATCATTCTAAGACGTTCTATTACAAACCTGAGTTCAAGGAATCGATTTGTTTGCTCTTTCTGCTTCTCAGTTTCAATCCCTTCATCAGTTCCAATTTTACGGCCTCTTTTGTGAATTGGTGATGCAATGCGTGCAGATTTCGGGCATTTGCTAAAGAATTCGATCTTTGCAATTTTAATGTTAACAACGAACTACGTCTGTTAAGCTCTTTATTAAGGATTCGATAGTGATTCATTATTGCGTTTTTTTTTTCCACTAGACGCTTGTTTACTAATTTTTAATCTTTTTTTGTTCCAAAATGATGTCACCAACTAAATAAATTTTTCGAAATCTGTATAGAATTGTGAATATGAAATAATTATACAAGTTTTAATGGGCTTGTTCTTAATGATATTGAATAACAAAAAATAATCTCAAACTTAACTCGAAATATATATACAAATAAATATATAAAATTAAACTTTTTAAGAAATCTCGCCAATAAGGAACAAATAAGAAGAAAATACATATATTTAAACAAATTATGTAATAAATGTATTTTAGATTAAGAAAAAAAAAATTAAATAAAAAATATATGAAAAACCCTTAATTTAACTATTTTACATTAAATGTATACAAAATTATAGAAAAACCTATACATATACATATAAAGAAAAACAAACCCATTAACAAACATATGAAAAAATAATTTTTACATTGTAAAAGTTCAACAAATAAATTATACATTTACGTATTATTAAATAGATATTAGAAAAATACATTTAATTTAAATTTAATGCAGAGCTGTCTAAACAAAGAAATTTCATACTGCATTTTACTGCAAAAGTTCATTTAATATTAAACAATTTAAAACTCTTCAATTCTCTGCGCACACTATTAAGTAAATAATAAATTGATATAGTTTTGAACTTGTTTTTTTTTAATTTTTTTTTTTTTTTTTGATAAATTTTTAAAATGTAAATAAAATAGTAATTTTGTTGTATTAAAAAAAAATTTTTTATAATTTATAAAAGTAACTTAAATAAAAATTTCAAAAAAAAGTTAAGTTAATTAAAAATCACGTGGTAAATTTTGTTTTTAAATACGAAAATTTGTTAATTTACAACAAAGAATCTTTCAAAGGAAATTAGTCAGTCATTTGTTAAAATGGATTTATTTACATTGTAAAATTAACCTTAAAATTGACCCCCATATTCATAACAAATTTAATATGGAAATTTCGTTTAATAAACTTAAAAATTGCTTATAAATATGGGGGTTAGATTTTGCTTAAAATAAAAGTATTTAATTTTAAAGTTCCAAATAGCCAAATAAAGTAATATAGAGAAGTACATAGATAGTATGTATGTATATTTGAGTTTACGATAGCTTTGCATTAAACACACTATGCCTGGCATCTATTTATATGCAGCACTTTTTTAGATGCAATTTGTTCTCTGTATACTGACATTAATGTATAAGAAAGAATTGATAGTTATTATTATTTTATTATTTTTTTATTAAGAAAACTTAATTATTATTGTCATTAAATATTATTTTCGCATAAATATATATATATATAATAAGCTTGTGAATAATTGATTGAGTATGTAATTAAATTATCAAATAAACAAATGAAACACGAAACTGCAATATCAATAATAATTTAAAAAAAAAAATTATTAATTTGTTAATAAAATTTTTTCTTAAATATACTAGTTACGTACATATATTATATTTGTTTTATCCCACATTTATAAGTACATATTTACTTACATACATACACCTACAAACTTATATTTTATTATTTCTGTTTAAATTTTTTATTTAATAATTTTTTTATTTATTTTAAAACTGAACTGTTTTTATGTTTTACTTTATTTCTTTTATGTCTATTAGCGAAAAAAAAACTCAAAAGTTTTCAACATTATTGTGAACTACATACATACATATTTTTAATTTTGTTACAAGAAAAATTTTGTATAAAAAAATAATAATAAAAACATCACACATCAAAAAAATATAACATAAAAACATTTTTTTATTATCATTTCTTATTGTGGCTAGACAATACTTTATTTAATTTGTTTATTAAATACAAGTAAAATAAAAAATGATTAAATCTAGCTTAAGATTTATGTAAGGAAATTGTTTTCGTAAGGGCCCTAAAATAATTTCGATAAATTTTTTTAAAGTAAAGATAAAGATTTTAACTAAATTTATTTTGTTATTGGAACAAAGGTTTTCACCTTTAACTGAAAACCTTTGTTCCAATTGAGAGTCAAAGTACAATCACAATGTGAAATTTTGTTCCCATAAAATTTTGTTTCCAAATGTGAAATTTTGTTTCCTAGACAAAACAAAGTGAACAAACTAGTACAAAAAAAGGGAACAATTATTCACGATTGCAGTTTTGGGAAAGAGGAACAAAATTTGGGGGAAAATTTATTCACGATAGGGATGACTATGTTTTCCCAATTTACTTTACTTTCAATAAATTTTACTATATTTAAAAATGTTTAATATACTTCTTGTTTTGGTTCAAATTTTCACGCAATTTTGGCAACATCTCAATATTCCTTTAAATATCTTTTTTAACTCATTGGCGGTGTTTAGGGCTAAGAATTTTATGCAAATACATATTTATTGTCATTGTCCAACAAGAGTTGGATATACATACATGCATACATATGTACATATTTGCCAATCAACAATTTTTTAATTAAATGACGTCATTTTTTTAAGATATGTTTTTGGTTATTTTTCCAATAAATGCATATTTTTATTAAATAATTTCTTTATAAATTTTTTTTTTTTAAATTATTTCAATAAATTCTTTCTGTTATTGTTTAGAATTCTCTTTTTAACTTTATTTAATTTTTAAACAGGGAAAGTTTACGTTAAAAAAGTTTTGTATTATGTTGAACGTCCTTCATTTTAGGCATTGTTTGTATTCCCCTTCCTTTTTGCAAATAAAACAATAATATTTTACAAAAAATGTTTACAAAAACAAAATAATAGTAAAAAACCTTAACAAATTTTTTTAAATCAGTTATTTGTGACTCTAGTCGACGTAAAAGAAGTTAAATTGTTATGCTTAAAACTTTTTCAATTAAAATTGTCGGGGTTTTGTTTTCGACGCACTACGTGCATCAATAAATTTCTTTAAAATGTAATTTGTTTTTTAAATAAAGAAAGAGTTTTATTTATTGTTTTAAGGCTTTAGGTTAAAAGAAAAACTAATAGCCTTCAAAGCTATAAATATAAGAATAATCTTTTAAGCATTAGTAATTATTTTACTCCTTTAGAATTGCAGTCTAATATCATTATTGACTATAAAGCTAATTTGATTAAGAAGAAATAATTTTTATAAATAGATTTACAATCTATTGCCTAAAATTCAGCCATTTAATCGCAACAATGATTATTTTCTACTAAACATTAAGATATTGGTACTTTATATATTATTTTTGAAGCTTGATCTGGAATAATTGGAACTTCTTTAAGAGTTCTAATTCGAACTGAATTAAGTCATCCTGGAAAATAAAGGAAGTGTTTTTTTTTTTGTCATTGTAATATTAATTTAATCATGTGCTTAGTTTAATATATACATATGAATGTATCTGATATACGCCAAAATAATATTAAACACATGGTGTGTCACTCTTGTGGTCCATATGAAATTTTGTATTGCAGTTTAGATCAAACCCAATTTTAAGTTAAAATATGTTAAGAAATGCAAAAATGCGCATCTCTCAATAAGTTGGGCAGAATGTTCATTTTGAATTCGCCTATTACCATCATATTATTATAAATGAAGGTTAATTACATTTCAAACGAATCTGTTATTTTATCATGTCTTTAATAAAAAATTAAAAAAACAGTTATAATCAAATATTCATTTTTGCTAAATTTCTTTAAAAGTATTTGCATATTACATAATATGCTTAATGCATATCATCTGACAACAGCATTTTTTTTATTTTATAATATTTTATAAACCCTTCTTGATCGAAGGTAAGAGATAAAGAATAATGAACGCAGACAATTTCATGCTAAAAAAATTGTCAATACATGTTGACAACCTTTTTTTTATATATATATTTTATAATTTTTACTCAAGTTGCCAAAGTATCATAATAGTGCTATCGAAAATACATAGAACATAAAAAAAAAGCTTTTATGCAGTACTTAAGACATTTTCTAGTTCATTTTAACTGCAAAAAGTTAATCCCAATCAAACAACTCTGGCCTGTGACAAAGATTGAATTTTTACTATAGACATAATTTTTCCTACAATAAGTTTTTATTAATCCTATTATGAAACATGTTTTAATGTTATTTTTAATATAACTTTTAATAATGAAACGCACAATTTATTGTAAAATTAATTGAACGTTTTTTTTATATCTTTTGTATATATCCTAAAGAGATAATAAACTGTATTTTAGTTTTTCTAGCTAAATAATTTATTCATATTTAACAATGTATCTAAGTAAAATAAAAACTCTATAAATAATGCTAAAAGGTCAATTTATATAAATAAATGTGTTTGTACTTTAAAAGATCAATAAAAAATGGGCTGCTTCAAACGCCTGCGTGCCAGCCAAACTCATGACAAATTTATACATATGTATATGGATTACACCTTGATTGTTGTTTGTTTAAATTTTTTGTATAAAAAGTTTAAAACTTTTATATCTGCAGTTTAACTGAACCACGGCTCTTAGTTTTGGCATTTTTTTCCAAAATTTGTAATTGGGGATAAAAATTTCGTGAAAATCCCCAGCGGATCTTTTGGGAAAAACTAAATTTTTCGCACAGGATTTTTGCGGATAATAATAGTTTATTATCAAAGTCACGTATTGAAAAATTAAATGCTGCAGCTTAATATAAAAAACAAAACTTTGTTTTATTTGAAAAATATTGCAGTCCGTGTTATAAAAATATATAAATTTTATATAAAAAATATAAAAATCTTACCAAAAAACTTTGTCAGTAAAAAAAATAACATATTATTATTTGTTAAAAAGTTTAAGAAAAAAGCAATGCATCGGCCGGGAATCGAACCCGGGCCGCCCGCGTGGCAGGCGAGCATTCTACCACTGAACCACCGATGCTTCTGACAAAATATTTCGTATGCGCACTTTTAAAGATAATCAAGGAAAAATAAAAGCTTTAAGTTTTTTTTAAAAAACATATTGGCTGTATATGATAATATGTACACATGTGTACAGGGCGTTGGTGGTGTAATGGTCAGCATAGTTGCCTTCCAAGCAGTTGATCCGGGTTCGATTCCCGGCCTACGCACAATGTTTTTTATTAATTTATTTTAAGTCATGATTATGTTCATAAGAAATTTTGTTTTTAAATACAAAAGTGAAAAAATAATGGATTTTTAATAACGTTGGTCTCAGGTAGAAAAACCCATAATTGTAATTTTACAGGAGAAGCTAAAAACATAATAGAAACTGTATATGTATGTATATAACATGGTAATTTTTTTATACAAATGATGTAAAACCGTTGTTTTTGAAAATATTGCACAAATTTGTGATGAGGTGTATTTGTGTCAAATGTATTGATATCACTAAAAAAGTCAATTTTGGAAAAAATGCGACCTTAGTCCAATAATGGTATTACAATTGGCTGATTGAATTCCTAAACGAATGTTAACAATATGTACTTCTTCGTACACAATTCGCAACTAAATTTTATTTAGACGCGTTGTATGTACATATATAGTAACATATGTAAATATATTTTAACAAGTTGTTATGTACTACTGCAAGGCAACATGCGTTAAAAGAGTCATCCTTTTGAAAATAACATTGCGAGGAATTTTAGTTAAAATTCGTTTTTATTGTTATTGTTACATTCATACATACATACATATGTATATGTTATTTACTAGCTTAGACCCAGTCTGCTTCGCTACCCCTAACTGGTTACCCAAACGTTCCCCTCTTTATACCACGTAATTTTTTATGTCTAATGGATCTTCTGGTCATTATTAAGTTCGATTCTCAAAATAAATATGTAATCAACACTTGGCACAAATAAAAAAAATTGAGCCTTTCTTCTTGTCATAAAAAGTCGTCAAGGTAAATAATATGTATGTAAATCGCAAAGTCTAGTATTCTTTAAATAAAACCCTGCTTAAATTTAATAGCATTTTTGAATACAGCAAATAAATGCAGACCAAACTAGAAATTACATGCCATAAACGCAAGCATCGGTGGTTCAGTGGTAGAATGCTCGCCTGCCACGCGGGCGGCCCGGGTTCGATTCCCGGCCGATGCAGGAAGGAAACATTTTTATTTTTTAAATAATCCAAAATTTTGGATTTGTAAATGTACACAAAAATTTTTTTATTATTATTTTTAAAAATAATTTTTAGATTAGATTCTAAAAATACACTAAATACTTTTTATGGAAGAAATGATGACAGAAGTAAAGGACTAACATTTGGAGAAAATTTAAATGTGGCAATAAGTAAAGCAAAGGCGGGTGAATTCGATTCAAATAAACATTTGCTTTAAAAAAGAAATTAAATTTTTTGAAGGAAGTGGTAAAAAGCTGAAAGTTTTCAGAGATTATATAATATTCTTTTGATAATTTATATTGACAGAACTTTTTATAGATAAAATTAGAAACAGGCTGTCGACCGATTCTGCAAATGCTTATTCTAAAGCACTAAAGTCCTTTTTTCAAATGTAATATTTTGTTTAAATAATTTAACTGTTTTTTTTTGTGTGACATTTAATGCATTAAATAAATTAAATTTAATAATATATTGTATCGTTTGTATTTTCCGGGAATTCCCGGTAAATTTATAAATCAATCCCGCAATCCTGGGGAAAAAAGCTCTGCTTACGATTAACCTAAATCGAATCACTTTGACATTAGTTATTTTTTGCTGAAAAGGTAAGATCAAATTGTATAGGTCGGAAATCGTGTGAGATCTACCACTGAACCATTGATGCTTTATAGTTTCATAAAAAAACAAAGTTTAGCATCGTTTAATAATACATTATTTAGTAAATTAATAAACATACAAAAAGAACTACACTTTACTTAAATAATAATTTAAGCAATACATATTGTAAATTTAATTGATATTTTTAACTTACATATAATAATATACATAAAACTATGCGTTTTGAAAATTAATTAGACAGTAAGATATTAGGCTCTATAGAATGTAATATATTAAAACCTTGATGTAGTACACACACGCTTGGTACCCCACATTCTACCAAGAATTTCGAAAACTGAAACAGAAAAACGTTAAAGATACCGTTTCAAATACAATTAAATGAGCTGTACTTACTTCTACAGCATTTTCAAGTATATTGCTTATACAGATAACGATACGATTTTGCAGTCTTTCTTCGAATTGTGGTGCATTTAAACACTCCAGTGATTTTTCTTCCAAATGTAAATTATTGTATGGTATGTTAATGCTATTGGGTAAATGAACACGATTAAAATCTGCAGAAGTGCGTATATCCAAACACAACAATTTATTGGGCTGCTGCCTTAGAAGATCAGTTAAATCGTTAGCACTAATACGTGGGCACATTTCCTTTTGTAAATGAGCTAAAGTGACATCTGCGGTAATATCCTTAGAAGGGCAAGAACATATTATATTATTATTATTTTTTTCAAAAAAAAAAATAAATAAAATGGACTTACAAATGGTCCCAGTTCTTTTTCGCTTAAAACATGAAATCGGTGGGATACACTTTTGGGTGTGTGTTCATACATCTTTTGTGACTCGACAACACAATTTTCCATTACAATATCCGGCAAATCAGAAAACAGCAAAATACACTCATTAAAACCAGAGGCTAATAGCGTTGTTTTTAATTGTTTTAATATCGAAATTCCAATGTAGAGAGGATACGAATTATCGCCTAGCATTAACTTATCCCATAAATGTAGAATTTTATGCAAGGGAAATACGTCTGTAAGAAATTGTTGTATTATACGTAATTACATATTTAAACAGACTTGTTGAATAATTCTAATTCTAAATATCTTACGTGAAAACATTGTTAAAAACCAGGGTATGGCAAATAATTCAGGTATAAAATTTATATTTGCTAAATGTTTTGCTAATGTTGGTTCATGAAATGCTGTTAGCTGAGAAAATTTACTTAGATACTCCCTAATTATGGCCGAATTATCCTTGAGGAAAAACCAGTGCAAATATTTAGGTATAAAATTGTAAACACTATGAAATGCTAATTCCTCATTATTGAAATTTAAGTAAAGAAATGGTGCTGTAAGAGAGTCCAATCCTTGCCAGTAGACATAGTGAGGATGTGCGGTTACCCATGCTTTTAAAAGTCTTTTTAGCTTAAGATGGCCCTCAGGTGATGACAAAAGTTCATCATACTGATGGCAACGTGGTATGTCAACTTCAATCTGTAAGTAAATAAAGAAATGTGTATTTCATACAAATTTGCGGAAAATTTTGCTTGTTCCTTTTTGCATTCCAAAAACTACTCTTATGCTTATGTAGGAGTTGTGGCACCCCCCCTATAACTTTAAAGCTTGCGTAATCGTTTCGTGTGGGTAAAAACAGGACGGCCTTCGTCTTAAATGCATATACATACATGTGCTAAACCTATTATCGGACAACTAAGACTTAAAACTACATACGTATTTTGTTTTGTACCGCATATAATTATGTATATGAACATGTCTTAAATGTGCTGATTCTGAGGATTTACCAAAATCAATTTGATTAAAAGGCACTTACTGTGAAAATAAAAAGTGGTAACAAATACAGAACTTCTAAACGACTAAGTCGACTAAGTTTAAGACAAACTGTGTTACAAACTCCAGGCTATCAAGTTTGATATGTGCGTTGAGTAAAATAATTTGTTGCCTGAAGTGATCTCCGTTATAAAGCAAAAAAAAAAACGAAGGACGAACAAAATTAAAATCGAAACGTTTTATTTTGTGTAATATATGCATTGATTTGTTTTACAAATGAATATGAATTTTTTTATTCAAATTTTTAAAAGGTCAAATAAAATTACAGTAATAAAAAAAATATCCGTAGTTTTTGAAAGGGCTATTAATTTTTGTTATTAAAACATTAGAGGTGAAAATTGTTAACAGATGTAGTAAAGTAGTTAACATATCAAAATACTTTTAGACGTTTGTAGGTGATGTATGATTAAGAAAACAGGGAGACAGACGGATAAAATTTAAAAGTTGATTTTTGTATTCTAGATCGATAACTGTGTACATATGTACACCACTATTAAAATTTTCAACAAATATGTATTTCATGCAAATTCCCGGCTAGTGGTTTGTTATTTAAAAATACATACAATATCAAAAAAAAAAAAAAATTCTTTACCACAGTTTATTAAATGATTTTGCTAAATAGAAAATTTGTTGATTATTACAAAATTTTTAATTATTTACCTGACGATCCGTTGAGGTGGGTGTAAATTTATCGATTTTTTCATAGCTTCCATTTGGTATAACATCTAAAAGGCATGCCCATATTGGTCCTCTTAACAACGGCGGTATATCAATGCTGGCTTCTTTGCGTATAAGATCAGAAGTATAAGGGTAACCCTAAGAAGTATAATATTAATACAACTTACTTCCTAATCTAATCAGGCAACAAACCTTTAACAGCCTCGAAAATAGTCTCACTCTATAGAACTGATATTCGATATCTTTTTCACGTATGACCAGCGGCAACATATCCATGCCTAAGCCAAAATTGTTAGGAAATTTAAAGGAATGAATTAACGGATAGTAAGCCATGGCAGGTATTTTCCGTAAGCGATCTATAAGATTTTGCAATTTTAAAACCACGACACGATCATCCATTAAGTAGGATTGACTGCGTTTTGGTCCCACTATAGAACCGTTAAGACAAACAACCTGTGGTATGGATAAAATGGGTGCTTCACTGCGTATTAAACCTTCTTTTTTTAATTCCGATTGAACATCGCCACCTGCTAACTGCCACCAGTAATAGATTTGCTCCAATGGCATGCGTAATACTAGAATAGGAGATTTTTCTGCAGGAGTAGTTTGATATAAATTTAGGTTTTTACTAAATAATGAATGATTTAAGAGCTCCTCTGACAATGGTCTATCGCTAGGCTTGACAGCTAAACATTTATCTATTAAGGAAACTACATCAGCATCTAATTGCTGATATATATCTAGTTTATCATGTTCCCGGGCAATTTTTTCGAAAACATTATTTGATTGGCAAAATGTAAGAATTTTACGCGATATTGCAGATATTTTTAAATTTGGCCAAAACGATGATTGTAAAAGGAGTTCAGCAATTATCATGGCCAATGACCAAATATCACTTTTAATACTATTTCTAGCTCCCAACAAGCGTTCAGGTGGCATATATTTAATGTTTCCAATAGGAAAGGGAACGTATTCGCCACCCTTTGTCATATAAAACAGGCCATAATTAAATAATTTGACATTATCATATTGATCCAAAAGTATGTTTTTCGGTTCTAAATTGTGAGCGACAATTTTGTGGGAATTAAGTTCGCTTAGCGCCGATGCAATTTGATAAAATATTCGCAATATAATAGTCGAATTTAGGGAGATTTTACTTCTTTCTTGCAAAGACGAACCTCGATATTCGGAGACGACAATTGTTCGTTCTGAAATTATATTAAGATTAAAGCAAAAAGTTTTCAATTTCAAAGATTTGTAGGCAAACTTGATTAAAAAATTTTTATTTAAAAATCACCATGACTCCTTTAAGGGGGCGTTGTTTGAATCTATACAAAACAGGCACACAAACACTTACCATGTTTTCCTCTAACGACATCTAAGTATTGGCATAAATTTGGATGTCTAAATTCCTTTAGTTTCTGGGATCTACCGAGTATAGCTATGGAATTTGGCGTTAAAGGCAGACCATTACTGCCACAAACTTCACCGGGGTGAATTTTTGCAAAAAATGTTATAGCTGACAGAACTGATTCCTGTTTATTAACCATTTTTTTAAATTGTGCAACTTTTAAAACTAAATTTCCATTTATTAATAGAAATAAGATCTCAGTTCTTAACAAAAAACTGTAACAAATATATCAATAAATTAATGTAAATATTACAGACTAGTCTGTGATAAATATTTATGTATGTGAAAGAAGTAAATAAAAGACCAACCCTGTTTTTGTGCAGAAAAATCGTGTTGCCATTACCAATGTTCATAAACTTTTAGAAATTCAAAATTGTTAGATCAATTAGCATAGAATAATTGCAACTAATTCAACATAAACGATCCGATAAGTTTAAACTCAAACTTTTTATTAAATTTGTTTTATAACACATACATATGTATGTAGTAAAATCAAAATTTTGGCAACAATATCAATCTGTTAAATGAATATAAAACACAAAGAAATCAAAATTTGTGGTCAGTCAAATAATTTGGTTTCAAAAACTAAGTTTATATTAAAATTCTTAAAAGATCGAAATTTTTGTATTATGCATTATTTTAATTTCTGTCAAAAAATTTTATTAAAACGTGTCAAAGTCACAACAAAAATAAATAAATTTAATTGTGTAAATTTTGTCATATTGATTTAAGGAGAAAAATAATGTTTGTTTAATAAAAAAACATTCGAAAACTTTAGCTTTCCTAAATATGAAATAAGAATAAAAGTTAAAAATATCAAACTGTTAATTCTTTTAATAAAACTGCACGTAATATAAAAAAGCAACATCAAACATTTTCATAATAACACATATTTATTAATTATTTTATAAGGTAATTGCAGTTGGGAGTGATTCTTTTTTCTTTATATTTCTTATATATGAAGTTTGACATCAAAAACTTGCGAGAGAAGATAGAAAACTAGTTTTAATGTAAGAAGTTTGATATCTAACACGAAGCATTACCAATTATTATTCAAAAGTCACCGTATAAACTGGCCATATGTTATTCCACCATGCTAAAAATAAACGTGGTTTAGAAATCCACCATACCCCAAATTCTGCGTTAAAAAAAACTAACGAGTTCTCAAAAAACCATATTCACCGAATAAGACCTTTTATTTCTTTCTTTATAACCAAATCTTTTAAAAGAGGTGCACGTGGAAGCTCCCACTAAAGTTAAAATGGTAAGTTTTTAACTGAAATAAATAAAATTAAATTAGCAAATTTTGTAATGATGATACTGATGACGAGACTGAGTTTATAGTTTGTTCGTAGAATTCTATGTATTTTTCGTAGAAATTTACATTAAAAATTATAAAATCGAAGATGTTATGGTATGCTGAACTTAAGACTTGTTTTAATTAATTGAAACATTTTACAATCATATGTATGGATGTATATATTTAAAAGTTATATTTGTTATAATACTTTCAGTTTATAACTAAAGGCAGCTGAAGTGGCTAAATGGGATTTAAATGTTTGTGTTTAATTGAGAAAGATTAAAATGGCGTCCTCGGACCAAAAAGGTAAATGTTCTTTTTTTGTTTTTTTTTTTTAAAGCTAAATTGTATTGATGATAAAACACAGACCTGTACTGATAATCATTGGAAGATGAACAATATAAATACTGAAACTTGATAAAAATACATTTTAAAGAAATGTATGTAAAGCAGCATGTCACATTACTTATATTTTATTCTTTATTTTAACAGAAAATGCTAAACTGATGGATTTTTCATATCTTTGATTGAGAAAACTTTTAATGTGAACTCCAGACAGAGGTTAGTATTAATTTTTTTCATTAAAATTTTAGTTAAAAATGATGATAACCTCAAACATTCCTTTTGCGGTTTCCACCGGAAGTTTAAGCAAAACTTTTGACGGTTTTTGGATTGTCTGATATTAAATAACAACTAAAAAACGTGCGCAACATTTCTGATAAATATTTAATTGCCAGTTGTATTTTAATTACAGATTTAAAATGCTTGGTTCTTAAGCTGCAAAGGCAACATTTGCTCTAGATGTGTGTCCAAATCAACTTTAATTTTGTTCCATAATGAGATTCGGGACAATCTTTGCGATATCCAGTTTGCTTATGACGTCTGATTGTTTTCAAACTACTGTAATAAATATACTTTAAGTATTTTTTAACATGATGTATGATATACATAAGTAATACTTTTTTAAGAATAGATCTGAAATGGAATGAAAAAGAATCATTCACCATACCTACATAAGGATTAAAATTCCTTTTACAAATTATTTTTGATGGTTTTATAAACAATAAACAATTTTTTTATAATTAAATTCTGTATTCATTTGTTTTTTAATTAAAAACTAACTCAGCATAGTAAATTATTTGCAACAAATGTTGGTGCATCTACAAAGGGACAGCATGCATCAAGCCGAAGTAAACTGCCGGTTCTACCTAACCTTGCAGTGACAATAAAATTAAGCGGTTAGAAAAGTTGCTTACAAAATGTTTGTACATTCACTAGTTCATTTTAATTATTCTAGTCTACATTTTAGTTGCTTTTTACTAGCAAAATAAAATATATTGACGGTTTATGACGTCTGATTGTTTTCAAACTACTGTAATAAATATACTTTATCTAAGTATTTTTTAACATGATGTATGATATACATAAGTAATACTTTTTTAAGAATAGATCTGAAATGGAATGAAAAAGAATCATTCACCATACCTACATAAGGATTAAAATTCATTTTACAAATTATTTTTAATGGTTTTATAAACAAACTATTTTTTATAATTAAATTCTGTGTTCATGTTTTTAATTATAAACTAACTCAGCATAGTAAATTATTTGCAACAAATGTTGGTGCATCTACAATGGGACCGCATGCATTAAACCGAAGTTAACTGCCTGTTCTACCTAACCTTGCAGTGACAATAAAATTAAGTGGTTAGAAAAGTTGCTTACAAAATAGGTGTACATTCACTAGTTCATTTTAATCATTCTATAGTCTACACTTTAGTTAAATAAATAAAAAATATTGACGCTTTGTTGACAATATCACCAAATAGTCGACAAAAGTGGTGACTTGGAGACACTTGACCCCAGGCTTCCTGCAAAGATTTTTATACCTACGCATGTATTTTCTATCCAATGTTAATACAAATAAATGTCTCTTTATTAAGATGAGTCAATTTTTTTTTAATCGTAGGGGGAAAATTAATGCTCTAGAAGCTAAACATTTTGTATTTTTGGGGTTACCTATATTTTATTTCATCTGTTTAGCAGTTTATATTTTTTTTAAATAAAGAAACCCTGGGGCCTAACTGGCGATTTCCAATTGAAATTCCTGAACCTAAAGCAAAGAAAACTCGCACGTTCGAGTAAACTCGATCGCTATAGAACGACAGAATTAGGCCTCTGATTTCAAATCGGACATGAAACCGATAGATTACATAAATATTAAAAAAAAAAA
>NDXZ01036917.1:1719-19518 GCA_003055125.1 Paykullia maculata | reverse complement strand
TTTTTTTTTTTTTTTGTATGGAAGGCGAACCACTCAAATTTATACTATTGGCTACTCAAAAAACCCAAGGAAGATAATATAAAATAAAAGTGACACGCCTACTTTCCCTATAGGGCATATTTAAAATGTATATATTTTCCCAGCAAACACTTTTTGAATTTGGGTAACAGGTGGTCATTATTTCATACGTTACATAGTAATAAGAAGTCGTTACTATCATCATGTTTTTCAAACAGAATGTAATGGCGACGACTTCAGTAAAATAAAAAAATTAAATAACTTGTCATGGCTTTTATAAGATGCCAACAGAAAAAATTAACCACTTACAATTTAACTTTCTAGTTGCTGTTTTGTAACTAGTAAATTTTTAATAGTACATTTTATAAGCTTAAGTCATAAAAATTTGGACAACTCAAGCAAAAATAAATAGTTATGGAGTTAAAAAGTAACTGCTTTATGTTAGTCTCCAATATTTATTTCTAACTCATGTGTTATGTAAAGTTTTTGCTGGGTTTATACCTTTTCCTTCTATGTTTCTCTATTAAACTTAATGTCATTTCTATATTGTCAAAGGTTTTAAATTTATTAATACTCGATGCTTTTACATTCAATAAAAATTAAATGGGCGAAAAAAAGGTATGACACACCCGTTTCTAGGCCTATCTACAACCTATAAGACGTGCACCTACACATAAACTATTTCTTCTTTAAAATATATAATACATGAAAGTTCTTTACTATCCGATATTGGTGGTGGTGGTTAAACAAGTGCAAATAACACAGCTGCAATTAACGCTCTACCTCTTTATTTCTTTTCAAACAATATCATTTATATCTTCGAAATTCTACTTTTAAAATTATAATAAATTTATATTTACTAAGCGACAATTATGAATCGAATCTCGTTTTATTAACAGTAAAATATTAACATGCATGAGTGATTCTGAAAAAAAAATTATACAAAATTTAAGTTAAATTAAAAAAAAATATTGAAATTCTTCGAAAGCTTCCCTACAACTTACACCCGCCCGCGTTAACATCTATACTCACATTTTTCCTTAAGCCCTTTAAAGAATAAAAATCATTTAATAACAGAGCTATGAGCTTCGTGAGTACAAAAACAACAACCAAACATATTTCTTTTCTTAACTTGAATTGTGTTTGTGTGTGTTTTAGAACATTAAAAAACTGTAATAAAATAGAGTTAAACAAGATCTGCAACCCACATAAGGGGTGTTTAAGACATAAAAAAATGTGTCCTGTTGTGACAACGTTGCTGGGTTATGTGCTTATGTCTTATACTTTATGTTAAATTTTTGCCGGGACTCTTTTATACACTTACACTGATTTATTTTCTGTAGCAACATAAAATACAATAGTGGCTGCATATTTTCCAAGTCCATTTCCTGTGATACTGGCACAACGGCATTATCGTCCAGCTCTTCTATGAACTCATTAAAATCTTTATACTCTTCAGTATTACCGAAATTGCCAGCCAAATCATGCTGTGAACGTTTTTGACGTGCCTCGTAAATGGCCTCATTTTGCAGCTGATGTTGTTGTTGTGGTGTTGGTTTTTGCTGTTGACGCTGTTGTTCGTGAGGCAGTTCTATATTTTTAGCAGCCTAAAATTGTGTTATTGTGAGTTTTTTAATTGTATTTTAATAAGTATTAAACTGAAATTTTGTGCTCTGTATCCATTAGATACGTTTTAAGTTGTTTCTAGGAAAAGTACAAAATAAACACTTTGCTAAGTGACGGGGAATATTGGTTTAAAAACAATTCTCATATGTATGAAAAATAGTATACTAAGAAATAATTTAGCAACAATTCATTATAAATACGAGTTTTTAATTATATTATCCCTTAAATAAAAGATACTTGTAACCAGAGAATTTTTAGAAAGTTTTGTATTAAAAGATAATTCACATAAAATTAATACACAATTTAACAAAAAAAAAACATATCATAAACAAACTGATATCAAAACAAGAATATTACAAAAATATTCTATTAAAGAAGTGTAAAACAATGAAATTTTAAAGCAAAAATAGAGAATTTAATAATAATATTTTTGAATTTGTTAATGAATTTTATTCTGGCTTAAAGTTCTTTAATTTTTAAAGTGTGATATGTTGAGAATGTTATTATTTTATTTAAAAATTCAGTTTTACCATATGCAAAACTAGCCGAGTGGAATGCATTTTCGAAACCAGCTACGACTTCATCGTAAGCACTCTTTTTCTTATCAGTACTACTGTTATTGAATGTAAATTTAATCTATTTAAGCTACAATATTGTAGGAATAGCAACTGGAACTTGCTCCCTCATATAATTAATGTTGAGGTGAGACAGAACCATATTTATTCTCTTGTCATTTATCACATATAATTTTAAAATTGGTTATCCTTTGGATAAAACAGTAATTTCATATGGTAAAACTGAATTTTTAAATAAAATGATAACATTCTTAACATATCACATTTTCAAAATATAAGAACTTTAAGCAAGAATAAAATTCATTAATAAACTTATAATAAATAAGTTCAATAAAAAATATGAAAATGTGACAATTACAATAATATTTTTGATGATAAATTTTTCATTTTGATCATAAAGTTTTATATATTTTTTTAGAATAGAAGCCAGCCGCTTTTATTGCATCACTCGAAGCACTCGCCTGTTTTCTAAAAGCAAAATTTCCAAAAGAAAACTTATTGAAATTTTTTTAAAAAAATGTCCAAAATTTTTAGGGAAAGAAAAAATGTTTGTAAAGAAAAAATTTATTTATTGAAGATTATCTATGAGACGAAGATTTTTTTAATATGAGGAAATTTGTAAAAAAAATTTTATTGAGAAAATAAAGTAAAAAAATTTTTATAAAGATACAAATTTGTGTTCTTTAAGTAATAATTTGTTTAAAAATTTAAATTAAAAAGAAAATAAGATTATCTATAAGCAGGAGATTGATGGAATATTTTTATAAAGAGAAAATTAAATAATTAAATTTGTATTAATGAAAAATTTAATAGAAAAAGAGATAAAATTATATATTTTCTAACAAAAAATCCCCCCATTTTAACTAAATTTTAAAGATCAAATCACATCTTTAATAATAATTACTTACAAATAATCTACATTTTATGAAACACCTGTTAATAGGAATTCAAAAGCAAATTATATAAATTTTATGAATTTTGTGCCTGCAAACCATAACATACAATCAAAATTTAACGACTGAGTTAATTAAATAAACTGAAAATGCTGCAATTTAATTAGAAGTCTTCTGTTTATTAACAAACAATTAGATGAACAGTTTTTGTTTAAGACTTGAACAAATTAAGTTTCAAGTAATTGTCAATGATGAACACAATTACATTTGTAAAGACTATTTTGTTGAAAATGTTTATGGCAATTATTTCTAATCATTAATAATATATTTTCTAAAAGAACTTTCCAAAAATGACCACAATTTTAAATAATTGTAGTAAATGGCAGGTAGGTTGTGCACGTAAAGTAATTGCTTAAAATTTAAATAAACATTTAAAGGATTGAAATGCCCTGCAGTTTACATATTATAATAAAATAGTTACATCTTTATAAATAAAGGGTGTTTTTTATAGAGGAATATAACTTTGAAATGGAACAAACTTTATTCAAAAGATAATCTTCTGGCATTATAATTTAAATATGACTTTTGGCATATGACCGCCACGGCTGGCTCGGACGTAGTCCAATCTGGAGGTGCAATTTTCAATGACTTTTACCGATATTTGTGGCCAACAAAGCGGCGAATGTTGTTCTCCAAGTGGTCAATAGTATCGGGCTTATCGGCGTAGAATAGCAACTTTACATGCCCCCACAGAAAATAGTCTAGCGGCGTTAAATTGCAAGATCTTGGAGGCCAATTCACGGATGCGAAACGTGAAACTCTGCGGTTACCAAACGTTTCCTTCAATAAATCAATTGTCGCACGAGCTGTGTGAAATGTTGTGCCGTCTTAATGAAACCACAGCTCCTGCACATCACCATTGACTGTAACGTTCTGACCAGCATCGTTTATAAAGAAATACTGGCCAATGATTCCACCAGCCCATAAAGCACACCAAACAGTCAGTTTTTCTGGATGTAACGGTGTCTCAACATACATTTGAGGATTATCATTACTCAAAATATGGCAGTTTTGTTTATTCGCGTATCTATTCAAACAAAAGTGAGCTTCATCGCTAAGCGAAATTCGCTTATGAAAATAGGGATCAATGGCAATCTTGTTTTGAGCACAATTTTTACAATTTGGAAGCGTTGTTCAAGCGTCAGTTTATTCATGGTTAAATGCCAAACTTGACAGCTGAAAAAACGGCCACCAGTGTGTTGCCAACTTAAAGTTTTATACCTCTATAAAAAACACACTTTGTTTACAATATTATGATTGTTATGACCAGGGGTCGCAATTTGACTGTATTTCATTGAGTTTTTATATGATTTTGTTTGGTTGGATATGTGTGCTAGTAGCAACTCTTAACGCTTATATCTTTTTAAATACTGAATTAAACACATGAATTCTATCTTTCTACACTCTTTCTCTATATAAACTGTAACTATGAAAAACCTAACTTTTTTCTCTAAGCGCAGGGTACATAAAAAGGAATATAAAAATTTTTATTTACATACTTATTTATATAATTACTAGTCTGGACCCGTTCTTCTTTGCCACCCCAAACTGGTTGCTTGAAGTCTACCTTTTTTCTACCACGTTTTTTATTTTTATTCAAATCGGACCGGTTTTTTTACTAATTAACAATTTTTTCCGTTTTCTTTTTTTTCCTTTTCACCTCCAGTGTTTAGCCTTATACGTTTGAGTTTTCAAAAAGTACCGAAAACGAATTTTTAAGAGAAGTGACAAACGTAGTTCAAAAAAATCTTCTTTATTAGTTTACTAATTAAAGGGCCCCAGAAGAGTACCCAAATTTAAAAAAAACTACCAGACACCTAACCACCTAATTTTCAAGTGGAATAAAATTTGTTTGTATCTTGTTTAGCTTAGCAGATATAAGGCTACCGATTTTTCCTTTTGAATTTGAATTTGAATTGCCAAAAAATCTCTTTTTAGTGCATCTATACAGCAGAAAAGAAACCCACAGTTCAAATTTCATGTCTCTAGCTTTATGCATTTGGGTTTTAATATTTATACAAACTTTAAAATCAATTTAAATTTTCCTATTTACCTTTTTCGTATCAGTTAGTAAATTTTCACCGTAAATTGTAACTTCTTCACTTTTAAATTTTTCTCTAAATTTTTTTATTTATTTAAACTTATGTTTCTAATGAAGTCTGTAATGAAAACTTAACACATATGTATGCAAAGAATATAAAACTCATCCCTTGCATTTTCTGCTTTAAATAAATATTACAATTTTAGAGTAGATTTCAACTGCATTTATATGCAATTCTATCTAAATAAACAAATAGTTACTAACAAAACGAGTAATTTCGTATACAGAGATCCCTTTTTAATGGTAATTGCTGCAAACGATAAACTTTTTAACAGAAGAAGAGGTAGTAAGAAGCCCAACAGATTTCATTGAATAAGTTTTTTTGTATTTTTATTTTCTTTATCCGATTTAACTATTCGACATCATAAGGCACACTTTTATGCACTTTCTTATAATGCAAATGACTAAATATTTGCCAATTTGTTGTGCCAAAGTAATTTATTACGTATTGAAATTCAATATTAATAAAATAAATTGTTATAAGCAGAGAAAGTCTATAGTCTTTTAGTTCTAAGAACAAAGAAAATATTACTTATAGCAAGAAATCACTTTTATGTTTTCTCTAACAGAAATGTTGCTGAAAAGTAATGTTAAGTTCTACTCGTTAATTCTAATAAGAGCTTAAACTGTCGGGTATGACATAAACAATTAGATACAGACTTACATATTGAAATATGACAATATCTGAAATTGTCAGCAAAGTCAAGCCACAACACAATTTATACCAAAAATGTTTCGAATTGAAGTTTAATTTAAAATAGAATTTTCTATACGTAATCAATTGTCCGTGTTGTGTATGCAAATTCTGTACAGTCGAATCTCGATAGTTTGACCAGATAAAAAGTTCAAATAATCGAGATTTCATATTAACGAGAGTTCAAATTATCAAGAGGGAGCTAGAAAAAAATTCAAATTTACATGAGTTTCAAATAATAGAGTGTAGAAAAACCAAACTTCAAATTATAGAAAGTTGACGGGCAAAATTTTATTTCTATAGAGCAACGCATATAAATGAAAATAAATGATTGTTTTATTTATTTTATATGCATGTATGTATGCATTTTGCATAAAACACAGCACATTAAAATTATCAAATTATAGAGGGCAAAACCAAAAATTTCAAAGTATAGCGCGTCGGATTACCGAGGAGACCAAATTACATAGACTTTTTTTGAATTTTTTTAATGTTTTTTCAAGGGGAAACTGTTCAAACAATCGCAAGATTCAAATTAACGAATTTCAAATTATCAAGAGTCGACTGTATTTGATTTTGTAAAAGTTAAAAATAAAACCTAGTCATAATTAAACCAGCTTTTAATTGGGATGCTAAGAGAAGAAAAAATCACCCATTTATTAAAGAGTTACATGTTTTTGTAAAAAAAATTAAATTTTTTTCATATTTTTTATTAACAGAGAAATTATCGAAAATTTTTAAGAGATTAGAATTAATTTCAGATTCGTCAAAAAATATCTGCAAAACGATATGTTATCTTTTTGGGTGTTTTGTTTTAGAATTAATCGAAATTAAAAAAAATTCTTGAAAATTAAATTGTAAAAAGACTCATTTTTGTAAATAGAAACAATTTTATGCTTAACAAATTAGGGAACAAATTCTACGATAAAATATATATAATAAATAAATATTTGAAAAATATTCGATAAAAGCATAGACAAAATATAAAAAAGATTAAACATTCCAAAAACTTATGAAAAAGGGGAATATATAAAAATTTTCTTAATTAATTCTTTTAAATAGAGATCAAATATAAAAGACAATCAACTGAAAACTTCACAAAATTTCTCTACCAGTTCTTTTTACTTCTTATAATAAGATAATAAGCCTAACATTATAAACAATTTTCCCGAAAAATTTTTAACAATAATATAATATAGAAAATGTTCTTTTAAAAAATTCCGGAAAAAAAATTTTTTTTTAAATTTTAGTATAAAAATCTAAAACATAGACTTTATCAAACAACACTTTTTAATAGAAAATTTACAATAAATTTGAAAACATTTGGAACTTGTTTTTTTTAGATTTTCTGTAATTAAAAAAATTTTAAAATAAAAATTTCCCAACTAAAGATTTATAGGAGAAGAACATTTCCTTTGAATAGAGAATTTATCAAAAGGTTTCTTAAAATATTAATTTTTATTATTAATAAAAAAATTTAAACATTTGGAATAAAAACAAATGAAAAATATACAAAAAAATATTTTTTAAGTTCTAAACAATGAATTTAAAAATAAATTATTTTTTTTGAATTTTTAAAAATTTTAAATTTTTTATAAATTCCTAAAATGGACAACAATTTATTGAAAATTAGCCAATTTGTCGAGTTTATCAAAAAATTTCCAAAAAAAAAAAATAGAAAATTTACCTCTTAATTTATTATATATTTATATTTTTTTTATTTATATAAGAAATATAATTTAAGAAAAAATATCAGAAGTTAAAATGTTTTTTTATTAAAAAAACGAACAATTTGTCAAGAGTTTTCTTTAAATAGAAACTTAATTAAAATTTTTTAGAAACGCAATATTAACTCAAAATTAAAACTTACAAAAAAAGTTTAAAAAATTTTTTACAAAAGTCCTACAAAATTATTACGTATGAGGAGAAAATTCTCTGAGATTTATCAAAAGTCCTTTTATAATTAAATTTTACGTAAATTCTTATTGAACTAGAACTTACATATATAACATTCTTGAAATGTTCTTCTGGTCACCTATGACTTTCCAAGACTATTACTAAATCTCTTTCAGTTTTTTTTTTAACCAATTCTAATGTTAAAACTTTTTAGATTAGGAAATCATTACAGCAAGAATACTTGAAGCATAGATTAATTTTAAGGAGCAACTTTTTGCATTTAAAGTTTTACTTGCACTTTTTCTTTAAAAAGGTGAGCATGTTTATGTATGTAAGTATGTGCAACATAAAATTATAAGATAAAATGTCAAAGATATCATTTTATTCTAGTTTACGCTCACTTTCCCATGGAGTTTTAACAAAAAGGAATTGCTTTTTGGTTAATAAAGATTATTATGAGACTTAAAGCAGAAATACTTTGTTGTAACACCTGAAGCAACAAGTTACAATATGTAATAGTTTCCGGTGTGTGTGTGTGTGTAGTAATTTTCAGTGCGTTTTCAAATTTGTTTAAATTTAAATTAAATTTTTAAAAGTAACAGATTTTTCGTAGAGTAACAAAATGATTTTTGACAGCAATAGTTAGAACTATTAAAACAAAAATATATTATTTTCTTTGGAAAACATTTCTTAAATAGAGGTTCTTTTAAAAGTTTACTAAAGAAGCTTGGTTTTTGAAAATAGTGTTGGAAATAAAAAAAAAATAAAAAAATGGAAAACGATTTTTAAATCAGACCTTAGGAAGTTTTTGTAAGGATGAGTTTTGTTAACAATTTTTAAACAAGAACCAAATATCTTTAAAAAAAATTTAAAGAAAAGGAAACTTTTCTTAAAAAAAAATTTTTCTAATTGGCATTTTTGTGACATTTTTTGCACAATTGGTTTATAAAAATTACTTTTTAGATAAAAACTTTTATAAAAGATATTCTACATATAAAAAATTTCTTTAAAAATCCCTAACAAAATATTTTTTACAATCACTTTCTTTATATATAAACTTATTCATAATTGTCTTTAAATATTAAATTTACTAAAAAGTTTTTAAAAATGGGCAGGGGGCAAATTACAGCATTCGATATCGATTGAAATTTTGTTTAATCGACTGAGTTTTCTTTACATTTGGTATAGGTATTTCAATTAAGATCTTTTATTTCCGATCGCTATCGAATGTCGTTATTTGCATCCAGTTTTTAAAATGTTATAATATCAATTACAAGAATATTTTGTTAATGAAAAGTTATTAAAAAAAAAATTGTTTAAGTTAACATAATATTCTTTGTTGGTTAAAAAATTTTAATAAAATTTCTATTGATGGAAAACTTTGTATAAAATCTGTTAGGTTTCTTCTTAAATCTTATATTTATTATTTAATATAACTTAATGAAATTTCTTGTGAAAAAAAAATTAATAATTTATTACAAATTCTGGGATTTGGGTCATAATTTTACCTGTTACATAGTAATAAGCCTTTGCCAATAATGACTTACTGGTAAAGATTTTAGTAACATCTTATTTTTATAATCACTTTTAACTTGCTTTAACTTGTCATAGCTTTTGTAAGATCCCAACCATTTAAAACTAACCACTTGAAATTTAACTGTTTAGTTGCTGTTTGGTAACTCATTGTTTCTTTCATGGGTCAATTGGAAATTTGAAACAACTTGAACAAAAATTATTAGTTACAATTAGGATTTTTTTTTTAAATGTTTTTTATTTTTATTAGTTACCCTAACAAATAGAATTAAAAATTTTTCTAAAAAAAGGAGAAGTTTTTTAAAAACTCCTTATAAAAAGCAAATATTTAAAAAATGTATGTTTATGTATATAAACAGCGAACGTAATTAACTTGCTCAAAATAGAAAGTTTATCTTTCGTTCCCTTATAATTAAAGCCTTTCAACTTTTACTTTTCTTAGTATTTATTTAACTTTATTTGTACTTTTCCTTAGCAAACAGATTTAAAAGGACTTCCTTTAAACTTACCTCATTTCGTGTTGACTTAGACATGCTCAAGGCGTAACAGCAGAATGCGACTAAAACAAAAGTGAAACAACTTAAGCCAGACATATTAAAGAAAAAATTCTGTCAGTCTTTGAAACTTTTCCTCTTTTCTATTGACTTTTATTTTATTTTTTACTTTTGTTTTTGAGATAAAATCACAAATTTCTTGACGCACGCACCACCAACACGAAAACAAATTTATGTAAAGTGCTGGTTGATTTTTTTTTAAAGAACTAAGATCTTACTAAAAAAAGTTTTACTTCTTTTCTTTTTTTCTGGCACTAAATTATGTTTAGTTTTGTTCTTAGTTGAACGTTAATTCAATGAGGTTGTTGTGAAACTGATGGCAAAACAATTGAAAAGTTCAATATTTATAGCCTTAAAAAAAAAGATGGACACATTGTTAGTGCTGGTCAAGAATGGAGGAATGATGATGGCCATGATATTAGAGATAATCTGATAACAAGTTAAGTTATTATTATTCTGATATGGTGTAGTTGAAACTAATGATTATTTTGTTAGCAAAGAGATTAGTGTAACAGTTGGATAGGAGAATATGGGAGACCATGTAGGAGATTCTGACAGCTAACAATTTGTTAGGGACATACATAATCTTTATACGAGTACATACAAACAATCTACATAATTGTAATTGAAATTAATTTATTGAAAAAATCAATCACATGTCACGTGCATACATACATATTTAATTGCGTATACACATAAATATTTGGGCATTTTAGATTTTTAAGCCCCTTACAATAAACGTTAATTTATTTTTAAGGCAGAATTTAGAATGTCGTCATTAGAAAACGTTTACTTTAATGTTTAATTTAAAGTAATTAATAAAACAAATGTTATAAAAATATTTTTGAAAATTTGTTGCCACTTTCTTTACGCTTTACGGTTGCTTAGTGGTTTCGAGTAGGATATCTATGAAAAAAATATTTTGTAACTCAAGACAAGGATTTTTCAATTTTTACCCTTTGCACTATTTTGAATCTTTTCCTATTTGTGTGCGAGTGTTTCTAAGACCTTTAAAATAAAATTTATATTGAAAAACTAGACAAACCCACCTTTCCGACGGTATGTAACATACCTAACTAAAATTTCATATCCTCTATACTGTAATACCAACAATATGTTAGCCTTAAGAATAAAATCATTTTTTTGTGATTGTGTCTAAACTACTATTCAATAGGACTAACTATGGTGCAAATTTCATCTCGATCGGAAGACATCGGTTTCAAAAGTTGGTCCACTTGACTTGAAATGACCCATATATGTATATACATTAGGAGTCAAGTTTTTTCATCGAAAATCGTATAACAACAACGTAATCTACGCAAAGTTCTAAGAAAAATTTCTTACGAAACCATGGGACTGTGATCAAATTTTATCCCGCGCAAATCGACCTAAAGATTTTTTCCGCCCATTAATAAAATGAAATTTTTTAAATTACGTATACTTTATTATTATATAATTAATAATATTATATTAAGTATACGTATTTTAAAATTTCTTAAACAATTTTTTTTATTGCGTTTTATATTTTGTAGCAGTTTATAAATAAAAATATTAATTTGTTAAATAAGGAAAGCTGTAAAGACTTCTATCTTAAAATAAAACTCAGAAATAGTATCTTCCTGTTTTTGAAAATTTTACAGAGATCATAAAGTGAAGCAATACTTACAACATATTTTCGAATTTGCGCAGGATCGAAAATCGTTTTAGATCTATGGTTTCTAGAGCAAAATTGCTTAGTTTCCTTCGTAGAATAATTCAGGGGGCAACTTACGATTTTTCATTTTTTTGGCATCCATACAAATCGACCCACCCTAATTTTTATTTGTTTATTAAATTTACAGTTTTTCCTATTGAATTTATAAAATAATTTTTTTACCACTTTTTACCAGCAGCTCATATTATTAAGATATTATGGGAAAAGGGTTAATTTTTAATTTTATAAAATGTCTTCACTCACTATCATAAGCGCCTAGAAGCAAAAAAATATACTCTTACACTCTCATGTGCCATCGCTACTTATTTTTTTTCACACCCAGAGAAAATACCGGTAACGGTAATATGATCACAGGCTATTTACATATTCATTGATCACTGCAATCGTTATATGATTGCCACAAACATATTATGGTTGTAGACATATTGTAAGCCGATACCAAAATCATATTTATGGCTGCTAAAATCGTTATATGTTTGTCTTAACTATAAACTTGAATTTGTATACTCATGAATATGTTGCTCTCAGAATATATGATCACCATAATCTACGAGTAACATATTTATTAGCTGTAATCGAGTTTATAGTAAGGACAAACATATAATGATTCTTGCAAACATAAATACCGGCATTGGCGTAAAATAAAACCATAATTTGTTTGCGACAATAATGAATATGATTTCAGTATTTTTTAAATATTCTGCGATCATGTTCCGTGACCATACTATTTGCGCGTATGCTTGCATTAGTAGAAATTACGATATAATCACCTTTAAATTCTTCGCATGCACTGTCTGAAACTGATTTTTGTACTCATGATATTGGAATAAATATCAACCTAAGATCATTCGTAATTGTACACGTATTTCGCTAATTAAATGAGCCCACCTCCACTCTCTCTAGCTACAACAAGTTATTAAATTTTTATTCAAACTCCATAATAAGATAAAATTACTTAAAACGAACTCCGCAGCGTATTTCGATAATATTTACAACACAAAAAGATAAGTTGTTGTGATGATTTAACTATTGCACTTAAATGTAATTTCTTTAATTAACATATTAACGCAAAGGCTCGACACAGCTTTAACACACTAAATTTAGTATTCATTTACATCTAATGCTTTCCTAAAATATTTCATGTAGGCTTGACCACTACAATAAATATATGTGAATAAGTCTAACCGGCTTTCATATATGCGCCACGAAAAATAAAACGATTTAGATGTAAACATTCTACAAGTTTTTCTTGTTGTTGTTTTATTTTTTCTTAAATAATTTAACTTTATACAATTTAACAAAAAATTTAAAATTAAAAAACAAAATTTATAAAGAAAGGTCTAATAAATAAGAAAAAACTAAACTAAACTTACTAAAATCTTTAAAGGATCGAAAATTTACTGAGCAAATTCATTATATTGGTAGTAGTTTTATATTTTTTACATTTAAAAGTAACCTGAAGAGGACTTTTTAATATTTTTGACGAAGTTTTAGAAAGTTGTAACGTTAAAACCCTTTTGGTTTTTCTTTTATCAACGAACAATAGCATTTAAGCTTTTAAAAAGAGTAACCTATTTTAACTCATGATTTAAATCATTTTACGAAAACAGTCTTCAAAACTTTAAAGTGCTTCAGAAAATGACAACATCAAAAGCAGTTTTGTCTTATTTTCACATATTTTAGGAAAATATAGATTTTCAACCTCAGTTGTTCTCACACATGACAACAAGACTTAGTCGAACAAAATTAGTTTATTGGCAAGAGAAGCGAAGAAAAATTTCTTTTTTTTGCCTCTTTCTCTCTTGCCTATAAGCCTAATTTTGTTCGACTGAATATTGTTCTGGTGTGTGAATGCTCAGTGACAAACTAACTTACCTAATAGAAATAACATAGATAACCAATCTAAGAAAAACGGAGAGTTACATGATTATAAATATCAATTTGTTGGTTAGAATATTGTCTGCTAAAGAGTGCGTCAAAGCAATACAACAAAAACAAAAGCAAAGTCTTAAACACTGCAGGATATAACAGCAATATACTGATTTTTTTTTATTCTGCTCTCTTACCCCCACCTTTCCATTCTCAACAATACCTAACAACTCGACTACCACCATTGACTCCGTTAACTGCTAACTAAAGATTATAAATTTGCGAAATTGTCTCTAAATATATGTTTATTTGTAGTCTAAAGATTAATGAATTGAAATCCTGCTAAGCCATTTTCTACAACAATTTCAATATAATTCATCACCTTTTAAATGTTATAGCAATGACTGAGACACTTTTGTTATTTGCTCGAGTATGCAAATGTTTATTTATCACGCTTCCAGCTAACAAATAGTTTATTTGTTTATATAATTTGACCAGCAAAAGGGGCTCACGCCATGTGGAAAGAGGGAGATGTAAGAGGTTACAAACTAATCAATCTTATTTAAGACAATTTGATATATGTCACAGTTGCTTTTGTGTTTTATCATTTCTTATCTCAGCGTAACATGGATTCAATAAGTGTGGGATTGGATAAAGAGCCGGATGAATGAAATTTCATGTTCATCTATTTAACGCAAAATTATACATACGGATATATGTATATGTATGTACTGCCTATAAATGTATAAGTAATTTAATGCTTGTTTTTGTATATGTATGCATATATGTATGTATAATTACTATAAACAATAGCAACATGTTGCTAAGCTCACTAAGAATCTAAATGGATTGAGAGAAACCAGATACATTTCTTTTGAATGGCTACAATTTGTGTTTAAAATATATAGCAATGTGCAGTTGGTATTAGTTTTCTAAATTAACAAGCTATTTTATTTTATTATTTAAGTGCTTAAAAATAACATTATATTAAAGTACCGCCTCTGACAATTTTGCAACCGTTTATTTATTTAAATGTATATTTTTATAAGTCATTACATTTATCCATTTAAAGACAACAATTTTTAAAAAGAGATTTAAAGAAAAGTAAAGATATTTTTCTAAATTAATGTAAAATTTATTATGTTAACTTGCCCTCTAGCATAACAATGTTGAATTGTAAATTTAATAAAAATAAATATAAAATCAATAGGGATGCACAAAATTAAATTTTTAAAAGGTAATTTTTAATCAAATGAAAAAATGGGAATTAGGAGAAAATTTAATTCTGAAGAGAAATGAATTAGGAATTATCTTAATGCACAGCAATCCATCAAAAACTGGGTAATGGCTTGCTCTTACTCAACAACAAACTTTTCAATGAGTATTAAATACCGTTTGAATAACTTAGAAGAAGTTTTCTAATAACAAGTTTATATTGCGAAACGTAATAAATTAGTCATGAGATATCTAAAAAGAAATAAATGCTGCATACACTTCGGTTGAAAAAATTGTTAGGAGCCACTTAAATTAGTTATTATGATTCTCATTTGGGTTAACATATTTTAAGTATAAATTAGTCTGTTTTCGACGAATATCTATGAATTTAATGACGGTTTTGAAACCAACTTTAAAGGTTTTTTCTAAGTGTTTCTCTAAAACGTAACGTACAGAAGTAACAAACCTCAGATTCATTCAACCAAATAGATATTTTACTTAGGAAAACCAAATAGTTATATAATATTTTAAAATTATTGACTCACATAGTTCCTGATTTATAATCTTAAGGGCTGCTTTATTTGTTGATAGTAAGTAGTTATTTAATGAAATTAAAGTAATGACTTCACAAAATTCCTATCTGTAAGCGAGAGTGGTAATGACTTATTTAATTCCCTATTTGTAAGGGAGCGGGATAAGCACTTGCCTCCAATGACATGGCCGTATTAAAGTAATGAGTTAAAATGCCAAATGTTAAGTAGAGCAACTACTGTATTTTTATCATTTAAACTCGATACAAAGCAATGCAAGTTTTTGCTGGGAATGTACTATTCATTTCATATATAGAAAAATGTTGATATAAATAATAAAATAAGAGATACTGATATTTTTACCCCCATATTTATAAAAAAATTTTAAACTTATTGAAGGTTTATTGAACAAATTTTGTATGAAATTTTCGTTCAATAAAGCTTCAATAAATTTAAAAATTGTTATAAATATGGGGGTTAATGTTTTATTTGAATCAATTGTTTTCAGAAATCCCTTCTGATTTGGGAGTTTATTGATATTTTTTTAAATTTTTTTAAGTTTAAAGTTTTTTTGTAAATTAAAATTTTATCGAAACTTTTTTAAAAATCAAAATAATTATTGTATTTTATTAAAAATTTGTATTATTATTTTTATCAAATTGCAATAATATATAAAATTAAAATATAAAAACTTAATATTTAATAAAAAGTTTGGCAATCAGCAATTTTTTAATAAAGATATTTTTAAAATTATTTAAATAAACTATATGATTAAATTAATTATATTAATCGATATATCAAATATTATTACTATAAAATTATGAAGTTTTTTTTCTTTTCATATAATTTTTTAATTAAGTGTTCGCTGACAATATGTCAATGAGCTACTTTAGAAAAATTTTGATTGTTACAGATTATTTATGCTAATTTTTTCGTTAATATAAATTTATTTAAATTTTTCCATAAATAAAAAATAAATAATTTTTTCAATGGCATATTCGACTATAAATATTAAGCAAAATTCTATTTTATGTTTTCCTTCTTACTTTTTTTTATTGCTTAATTTTAAGGCTTTTCTGAACACCTTATTACGTGCAATACTACCAACATAAAACTTCCACAAACATCCCTTCAGTTTTGTTACATGAATTACCTAAAGTCAGTCACTGTTGCAGACATTGTAATGTTAGTCAAATGTTATTAGTTCAAAGTCTGTTGGGCTCTTTTCTGTGTTCATATCATATCTAAGAGCATCTTGAATCTACCAAATATTTTTTAATACGATTATGTATGTATGTGTATGAATGCTACTGATTGCTTCACACACAAAAATTTAGTTTCTTTTCAACAGGCAAACGATTGTCTTCATATAGCGTGTGTGGGTGTCTGCCTATTTATCTAATTTGCTAAAAGTATCTAGAAATTATATTTGCTGAAACATAATATTAAATATTATTTACTCATACTCAAAAAATATGTCTCTGTGTGTGTGTTTGTGTATATGGTTCAGTTGCCGGATCATAATGATGTACAATAATTGTAAGCGTCAACATTTACATACTTTAAACGTTATAATTTTTCAATTAATTAAATACACTTAATTAAATTTAATATTAAAACGCGATTTAGAGCAGATTATATATAACAATTAAATTGAATTATTTATGCAGAATTATGTAAGAGTTTTTATAATATAAATGTTTTTTTTTTAAATCGTAAATTAAAATTTACTGTTTAGATGAATAAATATTTAGGATGTTTGGTAAAAAACTTTTTTAAATTGTTTGTTTGGTACGATGGTAATAGCACATCAGGTAACATGTGTTTTAGGAAGCAGGAAATTGATTAAAGTAAAGTAAATATTGCTACTATGAACAGGTATAATTTAAAATAATATAAAAGTTTTGGGTAAGACACTTAAGATATTCAAACTGTTGCATATATTGAAACAAAGATAAAGTTTCCTAATAAGCCTTATAATTCGTATGGTAATTTTTTCTGAACTGTTTTCAAACAGCTTAAAATTTGTGATTTTAAATTAAAAAAAATTAACAAAAGATTATTTTGCATAAAACATTTTTATTCTATGGAAAAATTTATATTTGTCTGTTTGTTTCCTTTTAAGCAAACTCTTTTAGTTTTTTTAATAATTACCTTTCTTTAAAATATTGTTTTTTTTTTATAAAAAAAGTGCCAAACAACGTTAAAGGTTTATTTTTGTTTTTCAAAAAAAAATTTTAACCTCTAAACAAAATCAGATAAAATTTACATAAGCATATTTACAAATTTTTTTATCAAGCTTAAGGTCTGTTTTTATATAAAAAAAAAATAAAAATAATAATATTGAAAATAAAAATTTAATAAATAAAAATTATTTTTTTAAATAAAAAAAGACCTTAAGCTTGATAAAAAAAAAGTATGTGAAAATAATATCAAAAGGGTTAAAAAAAACTAGAATAATATATTTTAAATAAATGTTTACAACTAAATGGCAACTTTGTATTAAAAAAAAAAAAAAAAA
>NDXZ01036905.1:0-10570 GCA_003055125.1 Paykullia maculata | reverse complement strand
TAAAAACATTTTCTGTAATACAAAAAAAGCCTTTAAGCGGCTCAACAGTTGCCAAAAAAAAAACATTTCATAAAACCAAATACATAAATGGTTTCATTTTAGCTTGAGTTTTCAAGTCCCAACTACAATTTTAAGAGCGAGTATATTTTTTTATTATTTTCACAGCATATTTTATGGGTCTTAAAAATTCAAAAAAATAAATAAAAATAAAAAACATAAAAAATCATATTTTACTGGCGCTGCCGAATAGATGATTCAAGTTTGTTATAGAAACAACATAAAAATTACAACCAGTTTAAGCAAATCAAATATTACTTAATCAAAATTATATTAAAAGTGTCTAAAAGTATGCTTTAATATTTATTAGTGATAAAATTTTATGAAGAAAAAGTTTTAAAAGCAACCAAAAGTTTCAACGTAAGCAAGTGTAACATTTTATTAAAGCAATTTTTCAAGATAATGTCTCTGTCATATTAAAAGTTTAACGTAAGTAAACAAAGAAATGTTTTTAATTGCCTTTTTATAATATTCCCTTGGGATCCCATAAAGTACATATTTTGCAAAGATTTTATTGTCTTTTACTTAATTTTAATGTGTTTTAAAATAAGTAATTAAATGTTCATTTTCTGCTTGATGTAATTGGGAAATTTACATATTTTTTTTTTTTCGCCTGAACTATGCAGTAATTTAAATTATCATTGCCCCCCAAAAATATGCTTCTGATTTTGTTTTTTAATTGACAAACTGTGAATCTAATTTAAATGTAATTAATTGCTTCTGAATAAAAAATAAACAAATATATTGCTTAACAAAGCGTAATAAATTATTTTGTTTGTTTTAAAGTATCTTAGAGGGTTTGTTTTTGTTTTGTCCCACCTTATGCTTAACATTTTAAGAAACCATTGAACAAAATGATTTATTGTTTATCTAAGAAATATAAAATTTAATATTGATTGTCTAGTAAATTTATGATTTCGTTGTTGGTTTTTATGACCTTTTCATATCTTTAGGGTCCTTTATCTAAAGAAGCTGTTAAAAGGCGAAATAAGGTTGGCCGAAGTAAGGAATTAAAATAAAAATTATTATATTTATGAATTTACGTTTTTTCTTTTATATATATTTCTATTTACAAATATTTATTTTTATTAATTTTGTTTGTTCTATCAAATATTTAATACGTTTTTTCGCAGATTTATCAAAAGATATTTGTTCCCTTGATTAACCTTTGATGTTTAGAATTTAATCAGTTGTTTCAAAAAAAAATTCCTAAGGACTCCCCTAAATGTATGCTTCACATTTGTCTGCTCAACACTTTTAAATATAATAAAATATATATTTCCAAAGCATTAAAATGCGAAACAAAAAATAAAGAGTGAGAGATAATTTTTATAAAAGTATTATTAATAACAACAACATTATTTCAGCGTACACGGAAAAAGTGTAGAAATTTTAAATAATCTTTGATTTAATTGGCAGTTATTGTAGCAAGAGCATTGAACAGATTTAATACAAAAGAAAAACATCTATAAACATTCAACAAAATTCGATTAATGCGAATAACTCTTAGCAACCGTTTGTGATGACATTCGCTTATAGCCAAAGACACATTTATTTTTCACTTGTTGTAATAACCACACACTCACAGACTCTCTTTTAAAGAGTGTAATGTTTTTATTGAAACATAACTCTTTAGTGTTGACAACTTAATGGATATTGTTTGGCATGACTTAAGTGTCTACTTAATGTTTTGTTTTTAGTGCAATTTATTTTATAATTGTTTCGTTAATGTTTGCAACTAAAAGCAAAGTTATGTTAATTTACGTCAAAAGACTATAAAGTTTTTTTTTAAGTAAAAAGTTTTCATTTTTATTATGCAACATGAAAAAATACACTTCAATAACGAAGAAATGTTTTTTAAACAACTTAACACAAATAAAAGAAAAATCTCTTAAAAATTGTAATAAATATTTTTTAATACAAACAAATACAGATCAGTTAGGAAAGATTAGGAGTAATTAATTGTAATATAATTATTTTTATATCACAATATTCTTACTTAATTAACCGAGCATAATAACTAAGAACATTTGTTTGGTGTAGTAGAACAAACTCAAAACTCTCCTAACGGCTACCCGAAACCGGCACCCACATTGAAAACAATTTATTTTTTGTTTTGTTTTAAAAAACAACATAATTAAGAAGTTGGTAGAATTGATAAAATTAAGTTTTATTGTGTTGTCTTTCTTATTGGTTTTTTGGTTTTACCTAAATGTATGCTATACATTTTTATACATTTAATTACAAGGTTTTTCTTCCATCCCAATTTGCATTAGACATTATTCTTAATTTTTACGTCTTTGTGTTGCGATCTCATCTTAATTTAATTTTATTTGTTTACCTTAATTCTGAATTAAGTGAAGAAAATGTATGTAAAACAAATATTTATTTAGAGAGAAAAAAAAAAAGAAATAGACAGACTGTAAAAGCAAAATTGTCTAATAAAGCAATGTTCGTACTTTTACTGCTGCTTTCATTACAATGCGAAATAAATATATTTTTAGAAAAATAAATCTGTAAGTTTTTTCCTTTTCCTTTTCCTTCTTTGTTTTTGTTTGCTTGTACGTTCATTGATGGGACCCCTTAAATTATGCTTAAATTAAATTTCATAAAAGATTTGATTTTATGTAGCATACTTTTGTGATTGTGCTTTTGTGTAGTATGAAATGTTGTTTATTTTTAGATATTTAAACAAAGAAGTAAATATATAAATTCTTATAATGTAAGACTTTAAGGTCTTTTTGCGATATACAATTTTATGTTTTCGTAAAATTATATCCATATATTCATAATCATTATTTAAATTTGCAAAAGTTTTATAAAAACAATAAAGGAAGCCTTCGTTATTTAAATTTAAAAATTTCTTATGCTTATATGGGGTAATCAATCAATTATTTTTATTTAAAAAAAAGGTTCCTAAATAAAATTCTAAATTTATTGACGGTTTAAATACTTATTGCGTATGAATGTAGAATTTTAATACAATTAATAATTGTTATGGATATGGAAAATGAAGGAAATTAATTTAGAATTTAATATTTTTTTTACTATAGTTTGAGTTAAATTATTATTAATTTGCATACTTTTAGGAAAAAAATTTGTTTGTTTAAAATAAAAAGTTTTGATTAAAAAACATCAAAAAATCAGAAAAAGTTTAAACAAAAAACGTAAAAAATGCCAAAAACAAACTTTAAATCATTCTTACCAAAATGTGTGACACTTAAACAAGTTAGAAGTGCAAATAACATTAAAAAAAAGACTTGAATTGAATTTGAGTAAGAATCACAATATTAAGGGGCCTTCAGAAACTCTAATCTAAAGCATATTTTTAGGCTCATAAATATCAATAAAAAAAAAAGCAATTAATGAAAAGTTTTACTAAAATCAATTGATTAAAACTAACAAACAGAATAAGACTCACAAAAATCCAACAAATACAAATCAAATAAATATCTTAAATAACTTAATTTAATCTAATGGTGCCTCAGGGATCACAGAAGCAGACAACATTTTTTTGTCACTAACAACAACAACAACAATAAAATAAACACTACAAAAAGCAATCAAAAAGTATCCTTAATTTAATTTTATATTTTATCTTTAATATTTATATGATTTAATAGCATAAAATCGTAATACGAAAAATTTATTTGGTAGCTTTTCAAAATCAATAAAAGAAATGGTAATATTTGTTTAACCACAAATAGAGAAAAACTACTAGAAACAAAATTTTAGAGGAAACATATTTTAATATTTTATAGATGTTTAACAAATACAAGTACTTTTCTTAATTGCATAATTTAAACACGCGTATCTGCTACTAAAAATGAGCTGAAGGCTTTAATATAGCAACAAGCTTTATAAAATAAATAAGCTTTAATATAATTTTCTTTTTTAACGTTTTTCTTAGCTTAAGTAAAACAATTTGAATATTACTTAGCCTTAGAAATGTATATGTATGTAATAAATATAAAAAAGTGGCTGCCCAACATTTTCCCTTACTTGTGCGTTAACCAAAGACACTCCCCGTTTTCAATTTTCATGGTTTAGAGTTCATAAAATAGTGCTTTGCGTTTTAATGGCTAAACAATATTTAAAATATGTAAATAGAATAATAATGAAAAATCTAAATAAAAAAACAAAAGCTTTCTGAGGCATTTAGTATAAAAAAAGTTTAAGAAGACGCCTTCAGATATGCAATTGTTTACAAAAACAGAAACCTGAAGAAAGTAAAAGTAAAAAGATGTGAATAGTGACACTCAATAGAAAGTATGATCACGGAAGAGATTTATAAATTATTATTATTATTACAATTATATTATTATTGTGGGAAATGCTAATGTATTGTACATCTGCACAGAAAATACATATTCCATTCTGTTGTAATTAAATTAATGTTTTCAAAATATATTTTGATTAATTAGATGCGTTACAATTAAGTATAAGTTTGTCTATAACCTTAATTTTTTTGTGACAATCACGCAAATGATTTCAGTGGCCATTACACCAAATGTTATCTAAATCAGATCAAGGACACGCCAAACTCAAAAATGTAATTTTTCAAAAAACTAAAAAAAAAGTGGAAAAAAAATAAAATTTCTTAAATTAATGCCGTAGACAAAACACTTATAGTAAGGTCAATGTGTCTATCAAATTTTTTTCAATTCGGTGCAAGGACACGCTCACCTCCCATATATATATTCTTAAAGTTAAAAATGGTATAAAAGCTACAAAAATTATAAGAATTGTTCGAAAAGTGTTTTGTGTACGGCATTAATTTAAGAAGTTTTGCGTGTCCTTGATCTGATTTGGATAAAATTTGGTGAAATCATTAAGAATATCACATCCAATGACTATACAAAATTTCATGAAACTCGAACTTTTTTTCAACCTTTTATAACATTTTATAATTTTAGGATATATGGAAAGGACACGAATCCTTGCTCCGAAATTTTTGAATTTTTAAATTTGATTATATTTTATTATCCTGAATATGTGTGTCAAATGTAAACTCTTTACAATAACTCCTTTTATTTATGGTTAGTCGTTATATGAAATAGGTCACTGTGCGGCGTGGCCTGATAAATGCTAAATATCTCTTAATCTATTGGTATAAAGAACAAAATTATCAATATCAAAATTAATGAAAATGAAATTTCCTACAAAATAAGATTCGAGTCAAGTTCGTATAATGAATGGTTTCGGTTGTAAGGACAAAGAAATACGAATTTTCGTGAAAAATCCCTGTTTTTCTCAACTTCATCCTCAATGAGGCACGTGTTAGCGTTATCCTATTGGGCTGAAACTTTGTTAATCGCATTTTCCAGTCTATTGGCATATTATAAGGGGGTGCCCCGAAATATAGTCCCTAAAAAAAATTTACATGTGTCTGACATTTTAAACACAGAATTTCCTTTAGTTTATTTCACTAATAATTTGTTTATCGCTTCTTTTCCAGGTCTGTGCCATACAACACGTTGATGTCTGTATGTTTAATAACGGAAAATTTAAAAATGTAGTTGCCGATTCCGATAGCATCTCACCGCCACCCGTAGACCAGCATGTGGCCCCCGGCAGTTCACTTGTTACCACCGTCATATTAAAACCACGTCGGGGAGCCACAAGAAACTGGATTGCCTTAGAGGACACCCTACAGAGAAGTACCGAACCGGATGAAATTACAGCTGACATAGCAGCCTCTGCTCTACGTACTCCCCATTTTCTTATGCAAGCCAATCACTCGCCCAACAAATGCTCTAGCCCGGGTATTCTGATAAATCCCACCGCTTTGACTAATGTCGGAACACAAGCCACCAACAGTGATGAACGTAATGTTTTTGCCATTTATGTGTCATATTATGTTAAGATTAAACTGGCATTATCGGGCATAGGAGGAGAACTATCCCTTAAACTGCCCTTTTTACTAGTGCATATCGATGAGGAACAGAGACTAAAGCATGAACGGGAGAAAATTCAGCTGGATGCTGTTCCTGCTCCTAGAAAAACTGGCAAAACCTCTAAATCTCCGGAGCATAAACAGGAAGTCACCCAACCACCCAGTTTGGATCGCATTGAGTCTATCGATGCTGAAAATGTGCACATTAAGGTTACCCATGTTAGTAGCTGTGATGCTGATGGTGTGGTCGAGACCACAATGCAAGCAGAAACTAAAGATGAAATCGATGAAGATCCTCAGCCTTCTACTAGTTTGGCTTTACGTCGTCGACGACAGTCCTTTATGCGTTGCGAAAGTATCGATCATGGCTTAGAAGATGATGTTACAGAAGCGAAAGCTGATCTAGAGCAAATTCTACATGTGGCCCAAGTACACAGTGAGTCTCCGGCTGAGGAAAAACCCGAACAGGGAGACAATAATGTCGCAAAGTCATGAGACAGTAGCGGCATTTATGGCAAAACATGAAGTTATTTAAAAACTAAATTTTTCCGACACTCAAACGGATGACTGGGCAGAAAAGACAACTAAAAACTAGAATTAGGCTTTTTATGGAAGTAAAACCAAATTAAAAATGTTTAAAAATTGTTTTACACTTTTTTAAACAGTTCCTGCTTAAAATTGTTTTGTTTTTTTTCTTTAATGTTGTTTTTATTTTTTTAAGCAAATTTAACTCCACCATGTATTACTAGTTAAGTTATATTTGATAAATATTGAAAATATATTTGAAATAAATTTCTCTAAGAAACAGGATTTTTATAAAGATATAGGAAATTAAATTAAGATTGTTGAAATTATATAAAATGTTTTATACAAATACATTTTTAAAGAGAAAATGTTTTGAAATTTTTTGATTTCAATGCAATTGAAAGTAATAGAAAGAAAAACCTAATAAACGTTTAAAAAACTAACAACAATAAACTAAATTTAGAATAATTACTGTTTGATATGTACAACTAAAATACTTGTTTTATTTTCTGTTTCTTTAAATCACACAATTACCCAATTCACAACCTGTTGTATGCATCGACTAAGTCGACGGATGCTACTACAATAGTTGTACAGGAATGGAAAATTTGATGTGGTTGTACTTTCCTAAACCATTTTCAACTAAATCTTTATATGATTTTATTCAATCAAAATAAGTTTTTAATAATAAAAAAAAAATTTTAAAATTGTTATTTATTTATAATAAATATTTAAATATTTGTTTGCTACGGCGAAAAAATTTATATTTTCCATCTCTGTTTATTAAATGACAACATATGTTTGGGATATCAATTTATAATGAAGAGAAACCAAAACAGCAGAAATAAGAAAAAACATTATTGCAACAAGCAACAGCAAACAAATTTACAACAGAGCAGGGGCCTAATTCTGTCATTCTATAGCGATCGAAATTTAACAATTCCAATTGGAATCCAGTTAGAACTCCTTTACCTAAAGCAAAGAAAACTCGCACGTTCGAGTAAAACTCGATCGCTATCGAATGACAGAATTAGGCCCCATTTGTAAATGCTATTCGTTATATTTCCTACAACCCACAAATTATTAAGGTTTGTGAATTGGGTATAAATGTTTCTTCCTAATCGATTATTATTTAAAAACTCTTTAATCTTTTAAGTTCGATTTATTATAATTCTAATTAATTTTGCTCACTTTATGAATAAAAATTAAGTTGACATTGTTACTCGTATTATTGTAATGCATTAATGTTTAATGTTAAATGAAGAAGAGATATTTGTAAAAAAAAAGAAAGAAATATATATTTAAATAATAAATGTAATAAATGTTTGCAAAAATCAATTGCCATTTTCGTGTTGGTTTAAACTTATTTGCAACAGGCAGGTGAAACTTTATTTACTGGGTTTACAACAACTGTTTAGCCTTCACCACTATCAGTGCTGATAAAATTTATGCTTTATTTTTTCATGGACCTGACGCAACCTTATGCTACAAATCGGCCAAATCAGTTTGCTAGAAGCTAAGTTATGGTCAAAAATATAAGTCGAACTCTCCAAAATTATACTTCAACAAATTTAACTATAAACATAACAACAACACAATTTCTTTTGTTATACATTTACTAACAAACATGTATTCGTTTGCAAAAACACAATGTGAGCGTGTGTGCGATTAAATTTCAATTTGTGAACAATATAAAGTGTAAACAAAATTTATATAATATTCAGTTTTATTTGAAACTTTAAACATTTACCCCCATATTTATAAACAATTTTAAAGTTTATTGAAGCTTTATTGAACGAAATTTTCATACAAAATTTGTTCAATAAACCTTCAATAAGTTTAAAAATTTTTTAAAAATATGGGGGTTAGACTAAAGAAGACTACCAAAAACCCAATTGAGGGTTTTTTTTTAATAAATCGAGGTTTTCAGTAAAATTAAAATTTGTTTTTGGTACGATTAAACATTTTTAATTCATAACATATTAATAAATAAGAAAAAAAATATTTTCTTTTAAAAATTTTAATTTTGAGAGTTCCTATTTGAAAATTAGTTGAACATTAGTTTATATAGATTTGAATTTTCTTTATCTTCTTTAAAAACTTTGTTAGAAAAATAAATTTTGCTGGGCATTTTCAAAAAAATGTCCCCTGATTTAAAGAAAAAAAATGTTAGTTTTATGTTTATAAAACAGGTTTTTCATTAATAATTCAAGATTAATTAATAAAAATTTGTAAACAAATTTAAGGGAATACAAAACTATCATTATTCCTTTTTAACCTCAAATGATAAGCAGTTCTTTTGTTGCCGTATCCACCAACTGCCAGAAAGATGGTAAAAAATTGGTGCAATTTTTATGTATGAGTTTGTTTCAAAAAAAAATTTTTTAAAAGGTTAAGTAGTTTGAAAGTTATTTTCAAAAATTTATAAATTTTTCATTGGTTGCTTGTCAAAATGTTTTATACTTCTTTAAATGCTTTGTTGATCCAGCTCAATATAAATACCAAATTATAGCTTAGAATTATGAAAAAAATTACTTTTATTATTATTCAGTCATGTCAAAAGTTTTCTCGTAAGAATGTTTACCACATACAGACGGAAACACAGACAGGATGATTAACAGACATACGGAGCTTAATTGATATAAACAATTTTAAGAACCCAGTGCTAACGGGAGTTTCTGTTTTGCATAAATTGCAAACATTTCAAACATTTATGGAAAGGTGTTAGTGTGCAAAAGTCTTAATCATTAGCAGAAATTATTTTTCCCCAACTAATTTCCAACATGTTCTTTAATTACACTTAAGCTGTTTTTGGTTTCTTTTTGTAAAAACACATTTGTGTATTTAAACCCCAGCTGTCTTAGTGCCTGAGACTAAATTTTGTTTACTTTAATGTTTAATTACAAATACTGTTCACTTGTTTTTACCTTTTGGCATTAAATCTTTTCTTCCTTCTATTCTATAAGTTTTCTAAATAAAGCATCGAAATAATTATTTGTTCAAACACGTTTTTCTTGCCTTTGCACAAGTGAACAGGTGAGAAAGTTCTTATTGGTCGAATCCGACTGCATCAAAGCCTACAAGTGGCATCATTGTCAAAGAAATTCACCAGTAATACTCCTACCATAAGTAGCAGCCAAGCCATAGTTGAGAGACAGTCAAACATTTATTATTTTACTTAGAAAAAGATTCTAAGTCGTTTAGTATATACTAAATTTAAAGCGAAAATATTTTTATTCTTAGATTTTACAAAATCCACATAAACACATAATACCCTTCCCAACTAAAAAATATTGTAGGGCATTAAAAGTTATAAATTATTTAATAGAACAAAAACATAAATTTAATTTAGTTTCCTTGACAATCGCTAAACTAAACTGTCTTTGACAGCAAATGTATACATATATAAATGGCAATATCAGGCTTTTAATAAGAGTAATCAAAAGTATTAAAAGTACGTGTTAATCTTTATGAAGAAACTCATAAACTTAAATGTGTAGGTGCTTGTGTAGTCAAGCAAAATACATTTTTATTTCAACAGGAAAACGTGTGAAACAGTAAAAGTTTCTGACTGTAAGTTTAAATAGAAATCTATTTAACTTTATTAGCTGGAAACTCTTAATGCGTGTTGGCCTTAAATTTATGCAAGACTTTAATGTGTCATCAAATCTAGTAGTAGTTGTAAAACCTTATGGCACTTTTTCAAGTAAGAAAAAAAACTTGTAAATATAAATCGTTAAATAAAAAGATTAAATTGTACTTAAAAAACATAACTTGGCAGCACTGTGCCCATAATCTGGCTTTGTTCGTTTCTATGTGTAAATTCAGAAACAAATCAAAAGTTGTCAGTAACAATAGTAAAAGTTTTAATATATTTTCTAAAAGAATAATAAATAAGAAAAATTTTATTAACAAAATATATTACTTTTACTTTTGCAAAAACATCACTATTTAAAAATATATATATTTTTTTTTTTTGGGAGAACCTTAACACACCGTCTTGACGAGCCAGAAATATGTTCGTACATGAACAAAACGTCGGCAGAATAGCTAGAAAAAGTTTGTTTACATTTCGACATGTGGAGAGAACGT
>NDXZ01036896.1:6734-17235 GCA_003055125.1 Paykullia maculata | reverse complement strand
CAGCCAAATATAGCGCTCTTACTTGTTTTTATTAATTTTCTATTTGTTAACGAATTTTGTTTTAAATAATTTCTTTTCAAATATTTTCCCACTTTTAGCAAAAGTAATTTGCTTATTTCTTATCGAGTTAAATTCCCCTAAAATGTAAAAATTCAATTAATTACTACAAAATATCCCCTAATGGGAAATTATTAAAAACTTTTAACAAATGTTTAACAATTAATAAAAACTTTCAGACATTTATCGCATCCTTTTTCTGCTTCTAAATGATACCTAAGAGTTTGAGTGTTTGCCAGGACTTACAAGAAAAAAAAGCAAATATCTAATAATAAATTGTTTTCCTCTTTACTCACCCCAAAAAGGAAACTGAAGTAGAGGAAAACCATAATATAATATTAAGATGACAATTGAGAAACTACTTAAAACTCCTCTTAGAGATATAAATAACAAATCGTATGTGAAAATTTTATAAAGAAAATAAAAATTGTTACAATTAATATGTTTGTTTAATGATGATTAGGTGTTTTCGCTCTGTTTCTCTCTCACTCTCTCTCTCTCCCTCTAATCCGTTATTATACAATTGGTATGTTGAAATTGTATATTTGAAATAATGATTGTTATAATTAATATTTTTTAATGATGATAAGTTGTTTTTATTTTTTGCTGGTCAATGATCCAAAAAAAATGTTAAAAACAAAACCCTTAAACTATTTCATTAGAAGTTACATAACAAAAAAAACACAAAGCAAAACTGCTTTATCACAGAATATTGAAAACCAAAAAACACAACAATAGAAAAAAACGTAAACAAAAAGGTTATAATTATGTGCAAGAAAGAATGCAATTTAACTAATGATCGAAATCTTAACGATTGAATTCCAAAACGTCATTAGTCAATTTCTATGAGACTTTAAAAGTCTAAAAAGAAAGGACTCTTAACAAATATTTTGTTAACAGTCCTTTTGTGACAGAGAAAATATTTTATTTAAAACGCCTTTTGTGTTGAAGGTTAAATGGATATTCCTTAAAGATCTATAAGATAAAGAGTGCAACTATTTTGGTTACTAATTTGAAGTTTTCGTTAACAGAAATCATTAAACCAACCAAGAAGTATTTAAATAATTTAGGGAAGAAAAAAAATAATATAAAAAAAAATATTTAGAAAATAAAATACTAAAAGATAAAAATTTATACTTTTTTTGAGCATTTTACAAAACAAAATAGATAAGAAACAGATTTAATAAAAATATATTTAATGATCAACTGTAAAAACACGATAAGTCACGTGAGTTGGAAAACTAATTTTATGGGTTATTTTATAACTGAAATATTTACACCAAATAATCTTTATATAAACTTCTTGTAGAACTACGTAGTTTTAGAACTGGTATTTCTCCTTTAGATTCTTTGATGACATATGTGGAATTAGTCAAGGCATAACCTAAGCTGGTATAGATGCTGTGTAACCCCAGCCCTGTGAAATTAAGTGATTTCAAGAAAAAGTCTTACAAACTAAAACTATCGTTCACTATTTCACTGACTCGCACATTTGCAGATGAGTGACTTGTGATTAGATTCCAAATCTCAAAAGTAAAGAAAACTCACACGTTCGAATATGTAGAAGTTCACTAATAAAAGAAGGCGATAATAAGCTTCCTGGTTATTGAACATCACTAATGCCCAAATCCACTGTTAGTTAACCATTTGTAAACTAAAACGATAGCCATTATTTAACTAATACGGGCTTTTGGTGCCTTAACTAACGGCAAACTAAGAGCTGTGAATAAAATATCATTGGCTAAACCATTACCATTAATTAACTAATGACAGTGGAAATAAGCACAAAATGGACAGTTAGTTGGTTTCACAGCTTTTCCGTTGCAAAAGTGGGGCTTCGTCAAGAATGATAAAGACAAGAATACGGTAAAATAAAACGCGCTCTTAAAAAAAACAAAAGAAAAACGTTAACAAATAGTGTGGTTTGTGTTTGAGTTAAAGAAAAAAAAAACTTTTTTAATGAAATTTACATGAAAATTATTAATTCATTCATTTATAAAGCTTATAGTACACGAAATGTATAAAGCAACATGCGCATGTGTCTCTGACGTCACAAAAAAGTTTAGCATATCGGTAACATTTTTAAAATGAGTTGTAGGGGCTACATGCGGTAAAATTTTGATTGTAAACGAATATAACTGGGTGTTTTTAAAGCTAGAAAGTAAAAGTACACGACATAAAGCAAACGTTGCTCCATGATGACGACAATATTACGTCAGAGTCACATGCGCATGTTGCTTTTAACATGTCGTGTACTATAGGCTTAAGTATTTTCATAGAAAATTCAAGTAAAATTTATTCATTGTTTTCAAAGTTATTTAAAAAAAATTCCGTTGTTAGAACTGAGGCAGATGATAAATTACCGTTTTTAAGCCAATTTTATAAATACAAGCACCCAGTGTTTATATAATTTTGTTATAGAAAAATCAAAGCTGGTTTCGAAAATGCATTCCACTCGGCTAATTTCATATGGTAAAACTGAATTTTTAAATGAAAATATTAACATTCTCAACATATCACACTTTCAAAATATAAGAACTTTAAGCCAGAATAAAATTCAATAATAAATTTATAATAAATAAGTTCAATTAAAAAAATATGAAAATATGACAATTACTAATTTTTTATGTTAACAGTACAAATTTTAATATTAATTTTGTTTTTAATTTTGCGTTTTCTTCGCTTAGATAATTCAGAGAGTTCATGATTTAGGTCTCTTATTAAAAAATACATCTGAGCTCTAAAAAAAACTGTATATTTTGGGCCAACTTCATGTGTTTTTTAAAAAAACCTTCGGTAATAAACAAGCATTCGTTGTTATTTGGTTGGAAAGCGCTTGATTTACACATCATGATAAAAAAAACACTTTAGTTTTCCAATTGTTTATAATATAAAATTTACTTTTTTAAACAATTTTTATGAATTTTTTATATTTTCCGCCTTTGTGGCGTCAGACATTAAACAGCTGACTTTTGTAAATAGAGAGGAACATGCGCAATGCGTAATCTTGTTTTTATCATTCTTGGGGCTTCGTAATTTACCACAGAACTAGTTTGTCATGTCTCACAAAATTTAAAAAAAATAACTTGATTTTAACAAAGATTTCAAATTTAGAATTTCTAGTATTTTTGATATTTGTGATATTTTAAAAAGGATATTTTTTTTAATTCAACACGATATGCAATTTTGTTGTTAACATTCAAGTTAGGGTAAAAACAAACGCTAGTTGTTTTGGTCATTTTCAGATTGATATTATTTTTAATGCAACAATTGTTCCCTGTTTTCAAAAGCAAAATCATTAAAGCGAAACTGTTAACTCATTTCCCGTTTTTCCCGCTTGAGTGCGCACTAACAAACAGTTACACAGATTTTGACATTTAGGATGAGTCAATAATACTGCAGTTAAGTATTTTAGGCAGGAAGTTTGTAATTGTTTAAATAAATTTTGTTAAACATACATACATATGTATCTGTATAAACATATTTTTTTATAAAAAATTTTAATAAAAATTGTTTAAAAAATGTTTATCAAAAATTTGTTGGGAATAAAAAAGTGAAAAAAAAATCATTAAAAACTTATTAAATGTAAAATTTTTTGAATTAAAAATTGAGAAAAAGCAGACCATTTTGCAAAAGATTCTATAATTTTTTTAATCGGAAATTTATTTTAACTTTTTACACAAGTCCAAAATTTTTAATTCAAGATTTATTGCAAATCAAGGGGTTTTTAAAATCTACTTATATATATAAAAATGAAATGGTCCATGTGTGCAACCGCATCACTTGAGAACGGCTGGGTCCATTTGGATGAATTTTTTTTTGGTTCGTAGTTTTCAGGAGACGGTTTGTATGAAAAAAAAAAATAATAAAACACATTTTAAATACATTTTTATAGTCGGATATCTTTAAATTAATAAACGAATTCACTAAAAAGGTTACTTTATTTAAAACTTATGTAAAAATTACCTCCTATTCACTTTTCATTTTTCCTATATTACCTTGGCTTCTAGCTATTTTCGCAAAACTATCCTCCCACCAAATGGAGAGACTCAGGATATGGGAGAGACGTATCCTGTTGCCCTGTCTGGGGCTGGGCTCATTCATGGAAGAAGATCTATAGCGCTATGGATTTCGATAGAATAAACGATTTTCTTATTGAGTATGCTACCAAATTTTTTGGGATATCGTCCAGCCTGGACAATAGCATTGTTAGTGAAAGTTTCCGGGCGATGCCTGAATTGGAATCCTTATATCAGAATCGGTATCTTTCACCAGTTGATCTTTAAGTTTTGAGGGACGGTGGTCTTTTGTATGGGGATGCAGGCCTCGTATTTTACCATAGGAGAGTTAATACCCTTAATCTCACGAATTTGGTATATAATACCGATCGGTGAGTTTTTCATAATAATGTATCCTTTTATTAGTTTTAACTATTATTTAGTCTTAAGTATAGTTCTTTTTAAGTTAGTTTGTAAGTCATAAATAAGAGCGTATTCCTTTTTACTCCTTTTTTGGAAATTTCATATGAATGCATTTAAATGTAAATCCTTTTTGATTGTATACTGTTTAGTAATTTAAGCTAAAGAATGTTAATTGATCTTAGATAAGTATAAAGTACGTTAAGAAATTAGAATAATGATAGTAGTTTAAGAAACAACATATTAAGAGAATTTGGAAAAATAAATGTTAAATGTAAAAAATATTTTCGCAAAACGCATTTCTAAGTTTTTTCATTAGTAAATAACTTCCAAGCGAAGCCGGGCGCTCTGCTTGCTTTATATATGTAAATAAGAAATTTACAAAAAAAAAAAAAACGTTTAAACATTTTAAAGAAAATTTTCTTATTTAAATATTAGCGGCCGTATCTATAACGAAAATCTAAAAAACACTCAAAAAAAAATTACAAAACATAGTTATTTTTATTAATAAAAAAAAAATAATAATAAAAAAGATACCTACATATGTACATATGTGATTGAAATAAATAATCTATAACGATCATGCTTGATCACGCGTGAATCACCTGATTCCAACTAATCATGTAAGCGATGACTCTTTCTAGCCAGTAGTTTTATGGCTTCGTTAACATAACCAACCAGCAACAAAATGCGTTAACAATGGAATCCCCATTTGTTACATACATAGTTGACACACACACACTATTTGTCTATCGGGCAAACAAAAATACGTTACAAAACTCACATGTTGCTACCTTTACTTACTTACTGACATACAAACAAGTTTAAAAAAAACGTCCTTTTCTATGGACTGTACTAAAAAATCAAAATTTCCTAAAAAAAAATGATTTGAAAAAAGTTAAAACACAACAAACAAACCTCAATACAACAAACACACATCATTTAGATTTATTTGTTCCCTGGTTTTTTAGTTCTATATGTATGTATGTTTTGAAATGCACGTGTTTCAATTATAATGCAGAGTAGAGAATAAATATTCTTTTAATATTCCTTTTATTTAAGTAAAACATAAAAAACGAAAAACCTGTCGTAGAATCACAGACAGACGGATAATCAAACACACACACACACACACACACACACACACACACACACACATAGAAACTTGCTTTTGTTTCCAACTGATAAAAATAAAACCAAAATCATAAAATATTCAATATTCTACGTTGAGTATTTTAATATTAAATTCCCTTTTAAAACCTACATAAAATGTCAGTCAGTTTGGAGAAGGAGACAAAATTACTTCTGCGCCTTTTTTTCAATTTCTACTACGTTTTTGGTTGCGCATGCTTCGCGCACTTGCTGAGTTTGAAGGAACTAAAGAAAATAGAATGAAACAATCAAACACTGATTACATTTAATTCCAACTACAGTGAGTGGGTCGGGTCGCCTTATTGTGTCAAACAATAAATAACACGACATGAGAGTGAGAGAAAGGGATAGAGTAATAAGCTGAGTAAGAGAACAAAAGGAGATTTCTTAAACATTAAACTATTTTTAATCAAAATTATACATCAGTTTTTTGTGGCTGCCATTAGCAAAAGCAGAAATTTAAAGAATGGATTCAATTTTTATACATTACGCATTAATAGAAAAGTTAAAGCGCCCAAAAAAAAAAAATAATCCTAATTGATGTTATCATAAATCTCATTTGAAGAAATAATAATAATTAATACCAACTGTTTCCTCACATTTGTAGTCTAAAGTAAGTTCGAGTTTCAGTTTCCACCGCAGAAATTGAAAGACATACATTTTTCAAATTCTTTTGGTCTCGCCTAAACCTGTGTACTACACACTCTACCTCTTCAACCCCTCGTTCACAAACTTCGTCTGTCTGCCTTTTAATTTCTGCGATGTTAATTCTGAATTCTGACTAAACAAACAATTTTGTACCAAATTTTCTTTTTGACATTAACTTATACTTGCCTGTGTAAACACTTAAGAAACCTGTAAGAAATTTAGGATTGTAACAAAATACCTGCATGGGTCAGTTGTAGGGCAACAGTTGATATTAATTATTATTATTTTTTTTAAATAGCACCTATATTTTTATTCCTTTTTTAAACTAACTTCCAACAAATATTTGAATTCTTTTAGACATCTGCTATAAGCCAAATGCAATACGTATTAAAGATGTCCCTTTTTCTCTTTTGTTAAAAAAATCTTGCTGTTAGATTAGAAATTTATAAAAAAAAAAATTTAAAACCCCAAAATTATTCAAGACACTGAAACAAAAATGATTAAAACCTTTTAAGGCATTAACAAATGTAAATGGTTTATTAAATCTCAGGTCGCTTAGGCTGCTTTAAAAGTAACAGCGAAAATGAACAAACAAGAAAACCCGAAACAAACAAAGAAAACGATCGTAAAGGATTAAATAAATACAAAACAATAAAAGTCGAGTTGGAAAAAAAACCTGTTTGCTGGTGTTAGAAATTTTTATTGTTTTTTATTTTTAAATTATTTTTTTCACATCTATTGGGGGTTCGAATTGTGTCTATCATGTTTGGAAATGATTAGTTTTTGGCCGCGGCGTAGTAAAAGTAGTTGAATTTTGAAAGGATTGTTGGCTGCGCATTGATTGGTTTTTCTTTATTATCGAATAATTTCCTTAATGTCATGCTGAGATTTTTTTTAACAATTTTCAATGGTCACAGTAGGAATAATTTAATATAAAATTTAAAGGCAAAATCTTTTAATTTTTAGGATTTATTTGGGGTGTTTTTTTTTTATAAAAAAAAGGAAATTTATATTAAAATATGAGTTCAAAGATTTTTCTTTATCGAGTCTTCTTTAACTTTTTCATTATTTGAATTTCTACAAATAAGTATGTATTGACAACACTGGGTATTATTGTAGTTTTTTAATTTATATTTAAATGTAGTATATCCTTGATATTATTTAATTAGAGACAGACAAAATATACAAAATCTAATCGCTAAGATATAATTACAATCTTATTAAGTATTTAGTTTTCATGTTAATACCCTGACTGACATTCTGATTAGAATAAGCGGTGCATGTGTGTTCAGGTAAACATTTTAATCAATGTACAGTTCGAAAATTAAAAATAAATTTAAAATGAAATTTATTTTACATACTTTTAGACTTTAGCGCCACTAAGATTGAAGTTACAATCGATTTATGATTTAACCTAACCCCTTTAACAATGTCCTCCCAGAATTGGTCTCAAACGGTTATAGCTGGCTGAAAAATAGTCGCATTTAAAAAATATTCAACAGAAACAAGCTTAGTTAAATCCAAATGTGCAAATCGAATTTCGCATTAAATGTCCCATTATTGGTCTCCTCTTAAGAACTTTAAAATTGAGGATATAAGTCAAATTGAAACTTGATATCTTCTTGTGTTATGAAGATTTCAAAAAACGAATTAGGGATTTGAAAAGAGGACACACATAATATATACAGATGTAAATTTGATTTGTGTCAGTACCGTCACCGAGTGACATAACCTGACACTGGTCAACCACGGGTTGTATTAGAAAACGTCCAACCATCGCCCCTGTCTGAATTGCAAGGAACACATCGGTAGCAAATTTTTTTGTTTATTACAATTTCGGGTAACAGAACAGGCACCTTGCTCGAGAGCTCGGGTTATCTAATGTCCTGACTTACAGGCCTGCAGACTGCACAGCAGCTTACCTGAAAGCAATAGCTGACCGAAGTCTGTCACTAGCACAAGAATCAGCCAGGACTCAAATATTTATTGCTAAGCATGTATTAATTTAGCAATACTTGTAGAGATGTATGGTTTAACCGTCCAAAATAAGTCCAAAGACGAATATCAGCATAAGTTGACACTTCTTCCTACTAATTCAAAATTTAGGTGACAAGCGCAGCCACCATGTGTAATCCGAAGGGACCTCAACCAATAACCCGAGGCTAAGGCAAGCCTCTTTTTCCCGAGAGTATTAGCACCATGATGTAGATTTCATTATGATATTTAGCCCCCGGGGGAACATAATATATACAATTAATTTCAAACATACATATATCCTTAATTTATTAAATATACAAACATTTTATCAAACTTTCCAAAAAATATCCACTTTTTATCAGTTGCTTTAGATTTTGTTTTAAAACTTTGTTTTAGTACTTGGCCGATTCACCACAATATTTTAACTAGCTTCTGGAAACAATAAATACGGTGGATCAATTTCATTTAATTCGACTGAAAGCTTTGGCAGTAAGAATGTTTCACACAGACAGATAAACATTGCTAAAGAATATATGTCCTAGGGATGGGCAAATGCAGCAAAAATATCGTTATTTTTTTAATAATTTTTTTTTAATATCGTTGCCGGTCGATGTATATCGATTTGAAAATATCGACATTTCAATATTTTTCGTAAATTTATAAAATACAGGAAAAACTATTATTTTTTATTGATGTTTAACGTTTAACATAAAAACAATTAATGCTAAAAACTATTTTCGTGGTTAAACTACAAAGTAAGGGGCTGTAAAAATGTAATTGAACCAGTATCTATCAGATACTGACATAAGGAACTCCCTCTTTTTGATGTGTTAACCTGTAAAACGGCTTCTACTATCGGGAACTGTCAAATTTACCGCTAAATCAACTCTTTTCGAAGACACCGAGAAAGCCTGACAAACTAAATATCTAAGGGTGACTTCAGAAAGAACAGGCTAAAATGCTGGACACAAACAACTTCACAGTGTTAAGACTTTGTTAAAAATACGTTAAAAACAAAACATTGTAATTGACATATTATCCTCAAGATGTATGCACAACAGCTAACGCCGAATGCAACTTAACATAAAAATATTCAATTCTAATTATTTGCGCATAAAGTTTGACAGTTACGGGTGTGGCTATAGAATTGTGATCAAATTTGTCGCGTAGCTGTTGTCAATGCAAGTGTTATAACCTTCTATTCAATAAAGACTGCGACAAGAGGTATTTTTTACAAATTAATAACATAAAATACAAAACCAGAGATCAAAAATATCGAAAGAAAATTGCAAGAAAAAATATTGATATATCGATATATTGCAAAATAAAATATCGACGAAATATATCGATTGATATTAAAAAAATATCGATATATTGATATATCGATATATTGATATATCGATATTTTTTGCCCATCCCTAATATGTACCTACAGATACTTTGTAAAGTCTGAGATGAATATCTCTTTGTATTTCAGACAGAATGGCAAACTTTGTAATCCTGTTCAAATACGGAAAACACCGTCAACTAATAAACTCCTTAACAGAAATACATAAAATTGATTTTCAAACATTTTTAATTTGGCAAATTTTTCTCAAACAACCTTAATTGGTTGTCAAAAATCTCTAATGTGCAAAATTTGTTTAATAAAATGTTTTATTTAAGCTTCAAGTTTCTTCTAAAAATTAAAGTCATTAAATCGTTTAACTAGCATTTCCCTTAAGACTAATTTGCTGTTTATAGAAAACCTTAGCTTAAGTTAAACCAAAACTCTATATGTTTTTTCTTTTCGGTACAGTAAACAACAGTCGCCCGAAACGAACGTTTTATGTAAACAGCGCATAAATATATTTCTTTCCCACAATAACTCTTTCAACTCTTTTTTCCCAAATACAAACGGAACACCAGTATAATTGTGAGTTTAAATATCTTCGAAAAAACAAAGTATACATTTTTGACACTTAAATGTCAATCAATTGTTTTATTGAAAAATTGTTAAACAACAACAATTGAAGAAGAAAAGATAAAATTCCCTTTGTGGACATTTGGTAAATAATCATGACTTTCAGATTACGCAGGCAAAACCAATTCGTTCGAGAGTTTTATTGGTTGTAAGAGGTAGAACAGACTCGAAACTAATACGTTCTTTCACAAAAAAAATCCTCTTAACGTAGTAGTAAATACAGGCTGATAATGTTCTTTTTTCTAACGTGTTTTAAAATTTGATAAAGATATTTTTATAACTGCCT
>NDXZ01036882.1:0-20685 GCA_003055125.1 Paykullia maculata | reverse complement strand
AAAAAAAAATTTTATTTTTTTTTTGTTTTTTTTACACAAAAGTGATTATATTGGGAAAAAAAAGCAAAAAAAACGTTGGCGTATTTTGAAAAAAATTTACTAATATACACACATAGAGAAAGTAGTGAAGGGTATATGAGATTCGGTATAGCCGAATATAGCGCTCTTACTAGTTTTCAAATATCATTTCTATGTATTGAAAACATGTATCGGTAAGTGTTTGTATGATTGTTTTTCTTTTGAAAAATTACTGAAAAATTTTAATAATTTCCTTTTAGGAATATAAAGAGACGACATAGTTTGACTTGAAAATATGCCTGTGTCCATAACAACAAGCAAAATTTTCTTTTTATGTATTTTTTTTTATTTTTATTTTGCTCAAGACTTAATACGACTATGATTTTTACTTTAATCTCTATTGTGCACCATGTAAGTAGGTGTTATGCTATTGTTAAGGTTTCCTTAGGGAATTTTTATTATTTAAATGCTTTTGATAATAATCTCAAAATAATTTAACAAACGTTGTTCATATACAAATTAATAAAAATTCATGAAACCTTTATATAAAAATGTGCTAAATGATGTACCTTTCTTTGTTCCATTAGGCAAAAGGAAAAACAATTTAAACTGAGGGTTGTATGTTTGATTCTTTCTATAGAACCAGGTCAGTTTTGTGTAAAATAATTTTAAATTTTAATATAAATAAAATTAAAAAAATTCTCAACAATTTTTTCAAAATTTTTGTTCATGTTCTATTTACATTAAAACTTTGTTTTTACTTCTTTATATTGTTTCCGCAAATTCCATTGAAATTATCTCAAGTGCAAGTCATTAAAGACACGACACAATTGAATTTTACATTTTATTTGCATGACCTTTTTAAAATTCTAACTAATACGATTCGAAGTGCTACTAACCAGAGAAGGAAAAAAAGAAAAAACAAAACAAAGTAACATTTTATTATCAGATTATGTATACTTAGTTTAAAAACAATAAAACCAGACAAAAACTAAAAATTAAACTCATAAAAGTTTAACACAATTTAAGTTAAGTTTAGAAAAAGATAATATTTATGTTAATAAAAGCAATAAAAAAATAATAAATAATAAAACTTAAAATTCCTTTTGCTGACCAAAAATAAAAAAAATAATAAAGTATCAGGGGTTTTAAGGTAAGATAAAAATTTTCTTTATTTTCTTCCTTTTCGGACAAAGAAATGCGAAGCCAATTCAAAAAATAAAATAGAATCATAGAGTTTGTGCACATGCAAATAAAAAGACAATACATTTATGAATATAAAGATGTAAAAAAGAGCAGAGTTGTTTTATTTCTATTTATTTATTTTTATTTCTTTTGTTTTGTTTGCAAGCAGAGAAAACAATTGTATTATTTATATCAGAATATTTGCATCCTTGAAAAAAAACTAAAGTGTAAAGTAACTTAATAAGAAACAATAGAAGCCAATGTTAGCCAGTTTAATGCTAGACTAAGGCTACATAAGCTTATTAATTTAAATTTTAACAGGGACATTTTTATTAAAGCTTAAAGTTTTTTTTCTAGATTGCTTATTATTAAATTTTTTTAATTACCCTCAAGGAAAAGAGAAATTATGACTTGCAAGCGGGATAGTAGTCAAATTTTATTAACATTTAAGCCTTCTGTGGCAAGGTTTGACCATCAATGTTAGTTTTTCTTTGAGATAATAAATTACCCATAATTTTTATGATTTAAAGAACCTAATGTTATTATAATACATTTAAACTTAACAAGAACCAAATGACAAAAGCTTCTGGTATACCAAATTCAAGTTTATTGGTTTTATTATTTTTGATTATGGTTATCATATAATCTGAAACCATCATACATTTTTATTTTTTATGGTTATCCGTTACATATTTATAGTTTGGACAAATATATAATGATTCTTGCCATCATATATATGATCATGGTATTGACGTAAAATATGACTACAAGCATATTATGATTATGGCAATCATATAACGATTGTAATAATCAAATAATTTTAAATTTGTCTGTGATCATATAACCGTGACCATATTCATGCATGTTTTTTCTTTGCGTGTAGATACTAAAGTATTTCAATTAAAACTGGAAAATTATCAAAAATAATAAAACCAATAAACTTTCATTATTTTCCAAAGTTAACAGATTGTGGTTAGCTCTAGTTATGATTGCAATTAAAATTTTACATAATGACGTATTGAAATATATTCTAAGCTAAAAAATTAAAAAAAATAAAAAGTCTATGGAAAATAATTATAATACCAGAGGCCTAACTACCTCTGTCGATATCCAGTCATTTTGATCAGCATTTCTAAACCTTTCACCACACGCCACGTTTATCTTTCGATTCCTATTACTGACAAATTACTTACCAGTACTAAGAGGGGATTCATTTTCTTCTGTAAAATATAAAATCTTAATGAAAAACACAAAGACATTTTGTACTTTTATTGTTTGAACTTGTTTGTTTGTTAGTTTTTGTCTAAACGCAAGTATGTATTTTTTTTTATAACAAATAAAATAAAATATTTTACAATAACTAGGCAAATCTACTCAACAGCAATCGAATGTCGAAATTTGATAATTTGAAACGTATCGAAGTTTTTTCTTATATGGCGGCCTATTCGATATAGACAGCGACGGTTAAGCCACAGTTTTAAAATTATTTTAAAAATAATAAAATACAAAATACATTCATTAACATTTTTTTGATAAACCTAAATCAATATTTATTGATCGAAAAATTAAAATAATAATAATAATACCTTCAAAGATAACCCCTTTTTATACCAACTGCGCAAAGGACAAGCAAAATAAATTGTATGTATTATTATTAATGCACCAACACAAACATATATAATATAAACCCAACAAACAGATTAAAAATCAATCAAAATAAAACTATATTTTATAAAAAAAAATTATTAAATGATATTCAACATAAGGAAACATTTTTTTATGGTTTGTTGTTAAACTTCTAGCTGTATATATGCTGCATTTCACTGGTTGCTTGGAGCAGATCATCAGTAGAATTTGAAATTTATTTCCTGAAAAAATTTAAAAATTTTGTATATAAGTATATACCAGAAGTCAAATATATTAAATGAGAGTTCTGATAAGCCAAAAAACATTCAAAAATGTTTGAATTTTTTCAAGAAATAAATTTCAAAGTCTACTGATGATCTGGTCTAAGCAACCAGTGAAATGTAGCATATATACAGCTAGAAGTTTAACAACAAACCATACAAAATTTAAACAATAATGTCAATACGACAAATAAATATTTTCTTGTTAAGGGAAAAAGGTTTATGAATTACTTAATAATTAAAAAAATTATGGTCAAATTTCCCATACCATAAGGCATGTAAATAATTGTTCAATTGCTTTTATTTTAGTAATATAATTTAATTAAAGAAAAAAAAAAAAAATCAACATATTTTATTTCAGCTTATCTTTGATGTTGCTTTTTTTTTGCTTAAGCTGCTAATGTTCTGCCGCAATATATTTTCTTTTGGAATGTTTAATGAATTTCTTATTTAATTTGTTCCCCTTCACAGGCAATTGTTTTTATAAATGTAATTGAAAGTATTTTATAGATTTCTTTTGAAATCACCTTCAAGCTAAAAAAAATTCTAAGATAAATCGATAAACTTTTATCGAGTTTAAAGTAAATTGAATACTATAATACGATGTTTTGTCTAACAATAAAAGTAATAGCCTTAAGGCAAAAAAACATTACTGTGGATGTGCGACAAAATATCATAAATCATGTTATATTATTCTTAAAGTAAATATTAAAATAATGAACTAAATTAACTAAATTTTTATGTAAAATCCAAAAGATCTCTTAATTGATTAATATCCTGATACTTACGGATTGGCCTTCAAAAAAAGTAAACTTTGGCAAATTCTAGGTTTTAGATTTTTTATAAGAGAACAAAATCAACAACAATTAATTGCAATTTTTGTTAAAAAAAACAAACGAAAAAGCAATTTTATTTATATCGAAATTCAATTTTATTTATTATATTTATTTTATCAATTTTATTTTATTAATTGTTTTTAAAGTTAAAACACATTTAATATTTAAAACAAACTTTAAAAAAAATTAATCTTAATGATAGTTTTAAAAAACTTTGCATCCAAATACTGTGAAACTACCAAAAATGTTATTAAATTATTTAACGAAATTGATTTAGAAAAACACAACTGCAGTTACACTTTTACATTTCCTTTTTCAAAAAAAAATTAATTATTTTTAGCTATTTTTGGTTTTGTTCTATAGCTTTAACCTAGCCGATTAAAGCCGTTTTCATTGCCACGTAATTTGAATGAAAACAGGCAGATGGTCTGGCCGGAAAAACTTTTAAGCTGATAGATGACAAAATTAAGTACTTTGGGCCAAATATATATAATATGTTGAATCTGATCTGAATACTTGTTGTTGTTATACATATGTATATGAAATCATACACTTATATATACACTCTATTCATACAGGTGGTAATGGTATTTGATAGTTTTCGCATAGATTTTTTTTATACTTCCATTTGGCAAAAAAGTATTGAAAGTTTTCGATTACATAAGCAAATATTTTTTATCTTTACTTAAGATGTTTTACCAGAAGTTCAGCGATAGTTTTTTACGTACGTACAAACATATTTAGTTTTGTTTTATTTTATTTCTAGTTTTTTTTCATTTTATTGTTATGCTTAAGGCAACATTTTATTACTTTGACAAAGACAATTGTTATAATCTTTCAATTTTTTCCTGCCACCAAATCATGTTAGATATTATGCAATACAGTTTTTATGCAAAATAAATCCTCTTTATTGAACTTGCTACCGCTTTAATGTAGAATTACATAAAATTTTTCGATTTAGCAAGAAATTTAACGACATTGCCACTATAGAATATTGTTTTGTTATTAAGTTTCGCTATAAAATATTTACATATATAATTCCAACAATAAATTTCAAACTTAAATAAGACTACTTTAATAAATAGTCTGCTAATTATTTACTGTTTTTTCTTTGCTGGATTTAGAGCTTTTTTGCTCTTCTCTATGCTAGTCATTACATGGCATGTCTGTTTGTTGCTGTCTCTTTATTATCAAATAATTAATGGCAGTTCAGTGGCTTTTCGATATAAATAGATAAATAAGTATGTACATACATACATATATACATATGTACATGCATGTTTGTGTTTACGTTAATTCTCAGAGCAATAAAAAACCAACACCATATTGTAGAATAAAGAAGTGCCATATATTTTCAAATCCCTTTTGTAAGCAAAAGTGTAAGAAAGTAATAAATTTGTTTTACATGTTTGTACATGTTTAACACACTTCCATACATATTATTTTCTAAAGAAAACATTGTCAAAACATTTGTTGTTTTAATTTTTGCTGGGTCATTTGGCGTTTTATATGGCCATTATTCTTTTACTGTCTTTCTTACATTTAATTACCCAAATGGAGCCGCATAATCCATAGCTTTACAAAGTGTTTTATAAAAAGGCGTAAATTTTTTTCTATTTTTATAAAAAGAATAAGTAAAAAAAAGATTTATTTAACATTTTCTCTTGAAAACGGCGTATTATAATAATTTCCATTGAATGAAGAGAATATTTCCAAGATTTAATGTTGAGAAATATACAAACAAAAAATATTATTATTTATACAAATTTTTACTACGATTTTTTTTAATAAAAAAAAAACAAAATCTTTATATAAGAATTTCAACGAAAAAAAGAATTTTTTCCAGAAAAATAAAAAATATCAAAACAATTTAAGGAGTTTTACAAATACAATTCTAACAGCTATAATGGCAATGTAACGTACATATGTATTTATTTTTGACATTTGTCATGTCATTTGTTTTCAGTAGGTTATGCCATGTGATATGTTTAGCTACAAAAAGTTGATTGCGTTTCTTACAGGATTTTTTGTTAAATAATTTTTTAAGTTGATAAATAAAATTTACATGTAGAAGGGAAAAATTGTTGAATTTTTAACATTTGAAAATTCTAAGCTGATATTGAGTGGATAGTATAAGGTGGTATATATAGTTGCATTATTGGTTACTCCATTTTACATTAAAAACCCCTTTAAAACATTTAAAAATTATAAAGCTGTAATATTGAACTAAGTGCTCACTTGTGAAAACTGAATAATGTTTAGTATAATTCAAAAAAATTATTGTGACAAACATCCACTCTGGACTATTTAGCAAATGACACTCTGATGAAGATATCTTGGGGTGTACAATTCATGCTGGCAAAGTAATTAGTTTATACTTTAGAGAGAACTTTGTTATGGCAAACTACTGTTTTTCTCCTATTGTTGGCAATAATCTTGATTTTGTCTGGCACTAGCTAGTTGGTGCCACCTGACCTAAGGCCTTTTGTAACAGTTGATTACTTAAAAAAATGGTCTTATCAATTTTAAATTCATATATTCTAATGTAAGGTTTTTGAGGGATTGTGAAAATTCATACATGAAACATGTTAAGTTATATCCCACTAATAAAATATAAGTTAGACATTTACAAAACGACAAATCCACAAGGCAGCAGAAAAAAAGTCAGCCAAAGATAACTTGAAAATTAAGCTTGCTTGATTTAGAAAAATCGAAGCAATAAAAACCCAAGTAGATAAAAAAAAATTTTAGCGAGATTTGGTTGGTGCTCTCTCAGGATATTAAGCGCATGAAAACAAGAAAAATGTAGCCTTTAGACAGTCAAATTTAGGAAAATGAACGAGAATGCAGTACATCCACATATATTGGTCATATGCCATAATCAAAAAAAACACCAACCACTAAATTATGTATGTGCTTTATTTATTTTTAAATTTGATTACTTAAAATCAACACCCCTATAGGAAATAAAAATATTTGTCAACTAATTTTTAAGAAGAGAATTTTTTAAAAATTAAAAAAAAATGTCTACATTTTTAAGTATATACAATTTTTTAAAAAAAAAATTAAGGAAAATTTTAATGAAATACAGTCACTAGATAGGGAGTTTTAAAGTATGTATTTCTTTTTTCCTTTTCTTACTAACTGTTTAAAAATAATTTCTTTATACAATACTAGTCATTAAAATTTCTTTAACTAAAAAATACATTTAAGGCCTTTCAAAGACTTATCTGAGCAAATTCATGATGGCAAAAGAACTAAAAAATACCATCAAATTAAAACAATTTAATAAAGAAACTAACAATTACAGTTGAAAGTCACAAATGACGCTGAATTTTTGTGCCATATCGAGAATTCTTATAAATACCACTAATAGGGTCTTTTAAATAACATTTAGTTTCAAATGTGTTGGACAAGGAAATATTCATTTAAAATGAAGCAAAAAAGGTTCAAACTTTTAACAAAAAATTAAACCATATTATTTACGGGTTTTTAAAAACACTTATGGCCAAATTCTCCTTAACTGAGTTATGTTTTTTATTTGCAGCAAAAGTTTATTTTTAAAGGAATATGGTATTCAGTAAAACAAGTTTATCATTAGAACGAATTAATTTCACATTTAAAATACTTGGCATTTATGTAAAGAAATAATTAAGCAAATTATATTTCCTCTGGTACCCTCTAAAATGACCACAAATTAACAGTTATGACCCTTTTAATGCAAATAAAAAAAATTAATATTTGGTAAAAAAGAAATGAAATGATCCTTTAAGACCCCAACGCAAAAATTAAAGTATAACGCAAAAGCAACATTTATTTTCCAAAACTAATCTTTGACAGTTCTGTTGCCTTTTTAAATGCTGCTAAGTGCTGTTGTTCTTTGCGTTTTCTTTTTGCAAAATTAACTTTGTTTTCGTTTTTTTTTTTCTTAACCAACATTCAATTAACCACTCTAAGCTTAAAGTAACAAAATAGTCCTTTAGGCGCCAAATATTTTATTGTCGTTACTGTTTGCCTTTTTTCTTAAATTTTTTCAGACTTTGTTTTGACTAAGTGGGTGTGTGTGTGTGTGTCTATATAAAAGCACAAACAATATTTAAAAAAAGCAAAACACCAGTACGTTTCTTTGCAATAACAAAATAAGTTTATTTTGCATTAATTTAAGTTTCAATTTAAATTTTAAAATAAAATGCATAGTAAACAAGGAAATTTAGGGAATAGAAAAATATAATACACCTTAACAATTTTAATTAAATTTTATACCTTAAATGATTTTGAATTCGATTTGTATGAATATGGTTATGAGACTGCAAAAAATCATGTATGTATATTAAAACATTTTCAGTAAAATTTGTTATGTATAAAATTTCTTATCTTATTTCTTTTTTTAAGAAAATCAAAAATAACTTTTTATTTTTACTTTTTTCAAATTAAAAGAAACTTTTCATGAACATTTTAAATTATTTAACAACCTATTTTTTATGTTTTACAATAATTTTTTCTTAAACTATCTACTTACATACATATTTCTCTATTTGCAGAAATGTTTTTAACAATTTTTTTATGTATAAAAAAAACAAATCTATATTTTCTTAAACATTAACCCTCATATTTATAAACAGTTTTTAAGTTTATTGAAGGCTTACTGAATGAAATTTTCATACAAAACTTGGAGGTAAATATTTTTCGTTACATTGTAATGAGTTCTTTAATTAAGGGGAACAATTTTTTTTTTTAAGTTTTATATTGTTTTTATACAAAATCAAAATTTTGTTGCTTTTCGAAATTGCTAAGCAAACATTTTTAATACAAAAAATCTTTTAATGTTAACAAGTGTAACTAAAAAAACGTAGGCGTATGCGGAATATTTTATTATGCCACAACACTCGTACGCCATGATGCCTGTTTGCTTCAGTATAATAATGGAAATTCTGTTTATCGAAGAAGAAAAAAATGTTAAGTTTTATATGTTATTTGAACCCTTAAATATTACTTGCAATCAAAAAACTTTTTCCATAACCAGAGATCATTGACAGACATATGTGAAATTTTAATCTGAATTAACAAATTTTATTTACCAACAATATCAAATGAAAAACAAACATACATAAATTAAATACAAATTAGGCACAAGTTACAAACGTCAACTTAAGTATTTTTTTTTTTTTGTACAAAAGATAAAGAATACTCAGGGACTCAGATTATTATTTCTTTTTTATTTTACTATATTAAACAAAGGCTTTTAATAGTTAGAAAAAGTTTTATATGAGAATATTGCACTTTTGTTATGGCAGCAGCTAAATAAATATAAAAATATATGTATAATAAAATTTAACTTAGAGACATTGAAACGTGCATTAACAAATATGTATTTTAATAAACATATAAAAAATTTACCTTTTTAATGGAGGGTTTACTTACGTTTACAATTTTTAAATATTAACGTCAAGCTGACTTCTTTTAGACAAGAGCTGTAATTAGAAAAGTATTAAATATTCCAGTGTCATTAAAATGTTCAATATAAAGATTATTGCATTACCAACAATGTGTAGAATTTTATATTTAAATACAAACTGAATAAATTTAAATGTTTACCTTAAAACAAGAATCTTTGTGTAAAATGAACGATTTGTAAAAAAACACATCATAATTTAAGTAACACGGAGGTAATAATTTGTTAGCTTAGAACAACTCTGTAATTTGTGTCTATGTTACCCGTGTCTTCCTTTAAATTCACTGTTTTGTTTATTCTCTATTTTATACGTAGACTCTCAATTGTAGATCTATTTTTCTCACCGTTCTCTATGTCTAGTATTTTTACGTTATCAATATCAGCTGCGTGTCCAGTTTGTTATATGTATTGTGCAAGTGTTGTTGTTTCTTTTCTCTTAGCTATATCAATTTTTTCTGTCGTTCTCGACTTTAAGTTTCTTTTTGTTGTACCAATTTATATTAGCTCACAGTTTTCATTGTTTCCACCTTTACATTACATTTCGCACACAAATTGTTTTTACAAAATGCTCTTGATTTCCCTGATATTTTATAGCTAAGAAAACTTCGAACTGCTTTTCAATTAACAGAAAAATTTCAATAAATTTTTCTCTATCAAGAATTTATTCATTAAATTTCTCTTTAAAAAAATTTTGTTATAGAGTTTTATAAAAAGTTTTCATTAAATGTTTGCTTTTTTATTTATATAAAAACTTTTTAGCTTGTTTATCTCTTTACCAGAACATAGTTATTTAAAAACATTAAACTCTATACAATTTAATTAAATGTCTTAGTCAGGATTTTTTCCTGCCATTTCAAAACTAGTGGAAAAGCTAGAGAAAACCGGAAACAATAAACAAACTTTATTTTAAAATTTGTTAAAGCACTCAGGCATAAATAATATTTACACCATTTGTTCATGACAAGCCGGAAAACTATCAAAACATCTATGAAAAAGTAAAAATTTCAAGATTTATAGTACTTAATTAGTTAATAAAAGGCAAACAAAACAAATTCATTGTAATCAATTACAGCTGCTTTTGCTTAAGTTGAAAAATTAAAATAAAATTATTATAAAAAATAAGTGCTAAAAAATCCTTGAAAATACCTTTTTAATAGCTAAAAGGATATTTGTTACTATCTAGCTGCTTAAACTAGTTCTTATAGATAGTTAAATTATGAAAAAAATATGTCTTTTATTTGTAGGGAAATATCCATGAAACACTTTGTTATAAAAATGGCTTTTTGTCCCTTTTTTGTTTATAGGCATAAATTTATTATGTTCTTTTTATTACTATATTACGTTTACGTGTTTATGTGACTTTAGATAGACACCTGATACGACTAACCCACATTTAAGAAGCTTCTAACGCCTATAAGCTAAATATGACAAAATGCTGCATACTTTAAGGCGTAAGGAAAATTAGTTATATATAAACTTTCATTTTATTTTTGTGTTTCGTTTATAAGCAATACAGTGACTTTGACTTTATTTTGTTACTTTTTTTGCCAAGTTTATTGGTTTTTAATTACCCCAAAGAAAAGGAAACCGCCACAAAAATCTTAAACATAACAATAAAAAAATCATTATTTGACCAGAAAAATGCATAAAATTTACCAATAAAGACATCAATTTGTTAAACATATACAAAAACAAACTACAACAGTAATAAAGCAAAAATAGCAAACAGCCGCCAACCAAATAAATGTGAAAATAAAGGAGTCTTGGCCATTCAAGGCAATATTGGCAAAAAATAAATTCTTGCCTTATAAAGTTGGCAAAACTGCCACCTCCATCTTCTATTGAGTTTCTTAGGGCAGGTTTTCTTGTTTTTTGTTATTTCCCCTTTTTATGTAGTTGTTACACAATAAAAAGTTATTAAAGAAGTGTGACGTAATATAATGGTTTTACTTTATCCACTTCGATATATTTTCTTATGGTACTCTGCGGTAATAGAGCAGGAGTTTTTTTCCCTAAAGCGATTAAGTGTGAAAAAAAGTATTAAAACTTGTTGTGAGTTGTTTTGGTTTGTTATAAGAGTGTTAGTGTGAAAACTATTGTGTAAGAGAAAAAGTAGTTTCGGGCCATAAAACAAAAGTCGAAAATCGTTACAATATTCTTAATTGTAGCATGACCTAACAGTCATAATTATAATAATAAAAATAATAATATACGTCGAACACACTTTGCCCATTAATTAGAATTTATGATAACCATAATCAAAAAGCAACATATCTCTGATATGCCCTTAGCATATTAAGAGTAAGAAAATAATTATAAAATTATTTTTATAGTCTTAATAAAATATTCTCATTGGTGCCAAACATAAATCTAATATAAATATAATATATTTGTGACAAACACAATTTCAGTCACAAAAACATTTGATAATATTTCGTAACCAAATTCTACCATGATTTTTCCTTGCGTGTGAATACTAGAAAAATAAAAGGGAAACTTGATATTAAAAATTAGCCTTATTAGTCTATGTTGAAATCAAAAATAAACTCATTGATTATAAAATATAATGTTTGCTGAGAAGAAATTATTTTTAAAACTATTTCTCATGATCTCAGTTGTATTTTCTTAGAAAAACACAAGCAAAACTGCTGGTAAGAATGTGGCTGAAATAAGTGTAACTCAATTTACGAACGATTTAACATTCGTTCATGTTTTGGCAGCAAACAAATAACAAAGTTTGAAAATATTAAAAAATATATATGTTTGTATTTATATAAGTTAGACTCCTACAGCCAGCAATAACAAATATTTGTTGAAGCCAAAAAACTGTAATTTTTTCCAATCTTTTGAAAATGGTTGAAAATTGCGTTCAACACTTTTACAGATGCATTCTTAAATTCACTTAGGAAGTCATTCACTTAAGAGAGGGCAAAGCATTGTTTTAATAGGTAAGTTCACAACAAAGCTCTTAATGTATAATTCCTGGTTTGGTAACATTTTCCATCGTTAACCATAAAATATATTTTTATATCTGTTGAGAGAATTGTTAATTTTTTTAAAAAAAATATAATTAAAATATCTGGTAAATTGCGAATCTCTAAACTAGACCATACTCGGTTACCAATTTTTATTGCTTTCAGTTTCACACATTATATAAAAACTATGAAATTTTTTCTTTGCTTCAATTGTTAAAAATTTAGTGCTTAATACTATAATTTTACAAGTTCAACTGAGCTTACATTTGCTTAAATTGATTCAGTTTTTTTTAGTATTAAATCATCTTGAAAGATTTCCAGCAAAACAAATTAGACAGCTCATAACAAACTTGTATTTTACCCTTACTAAATACTGCAACTTACAGTACAAGAAATTAACTCTATTATATTTTAAATTATTTAATAAATGTTTGCAAATTTATTAATTGAGCTTAAGTTCCGTTTTTATCAAAAAAATGTTTTTTTTTTCTATTCAATATTTGGCCACTCTGTTGTGTTGCAGGAAATTATTTAAGGTTCTTAATTTTAATAAAATTTAGTTTAACAATTGGAAATATCAAACTTCCATATGAAGTAAAACAAGTAAAAGCGCTTTATTTGACTGTGCCAAATCGTATATACCCTTCACCATATGTGGCCTATTAGGATTAAATGGTTCATTTGTTTTCCAAATATTTCTGTAGTTTGTCTTAAGCCTGCAAAGCAATAATGTTTTTGTGTAAAAAAAACAGGCTATCGTATTTAGTTGCTAATATCTCAGCCGATTATTGATGGATCTTGCTAATTTTTAATAGCGACTTTCTTGAAAGTATTTTCAAAAGTCCGATACCATATACAAGTCTATGTGACCTATAGAAGCTACGAAAACTTAATTTCAACCAATACACAGACAGACGGACAGACGGACAGACGGAAGTGGCTTAATCGACTATCCTATCTAAAAGGATCCAGAATATTTATACTTTAGAGGGTGGCAAATAAATATTGTAGAAATTACAAACGGAATGACAAACCTATATATACCCTTGCCACATGTGTGAAGGGTATAAATATCTAAATACAGGGCTGTTTTTCATTTTAACTCTTTTGTATAGTAATTGGTGCAATTACGAACCACACAAACGAAAACATGCCAAAATACATAAATATTTTATAAAATGTTTTTAGTTATCAAAAACTCGATTAGAATCTTCTATTAATGCAAATGGTTATTCATAAGCTCTGCGACAAGATTAACAAAACATTCAGTATGCAAAATCACTAAAATTTGCAATGCACTAGGATCACTCTTATGTAAAATGTTCTCGATATTAAACGTGATAAAATTATGATAGATGTTTTCCTATGTAGTGCGCTGATCAAAAACGAGTTAAAATGTTTACATATTTCGCATCAATTTTTTTTCTTCAATTCATTTTGTTTCGAGAGAGAGGCAATTCGAGTAAGCCATTATTACTGAAGCTCTTACTTTTTAAGTGACAAGAGTACATTGCCTAGACAGCAAAGGAAGTGTTAAGGACATTGTAAGATGTATCATGAAAGGTCCTTGTGCAGGATATGAATTCATATAATGTAGATTCAAGGTTTAGATTTTAACAAAAATATATTAAAAAATTGAAAAATTGTCTTATAAATTAACAACATTAGGGCAGGTCAGGTGGCGTTAAAACCTAAAATTCGTAAATCAAAATTTGGCTGGACAAAAATTAAGCCAAATATTATGAAGTGTAAAAAAACCATCTGACTTAACTTATGTCAACAAGGATCATGACACAATGTTGACATTATATGCCCATTATAAAACATCTAACAATGAAGAAGAAAAAAAAGTTAGTTAATCAATCAATGTGACAAAGAATTTATTAGCCTTTAAAAAAACTACCTTCGAAAATATTAACAAACCACAAAGACCACAAGTATTATAATTTAAAATAAAAAAAAACAGAGAATACTTGTGAACTATTAGCTGCTTCATAAGATATGGCCTTCAGTGTTGTGGCATAAGAAAATTAGTTTTATTAATTTTGTAGCAAATAGTTGCTTAACAAAATGTAACCAAACCCTTACAAATTAGACTAATTAATTATTTGTACATATTTATTTTACTAGAATTTTGATATACATCTTTATAATAACTATCAATCACTTTTATTAAGTAAATACAACAAAAACTTTTGCTTTTATTAAACTAAAAATATATGAGAACAAAATATTTACAAAATATTTCAAAGAAACGAAATTCATCCTTGAGAAAAACATGTAACCAAATTGTAAAAAAAAATACATTAAAACTTTGATTTTTGTTTGCCACTGATAGAAGTTTGCAAAGAAAATTAAACAAATAATTAAAATTTGTATACATCATTCGCTACCAACATTTATAGTTGTAACCGGTGTTGCCAGAAATAGAAAAAAAGCTGCCAATTTTAGCTTTTAAATAACCTAGAAAAGGCATTTATCACAATGAAATTTGTTTATATTATTTCGGTTCATGAAATTACAATTTTTAGATATTTAACAGGAAAAGGGTTTAATTGGCAGCACTGCTTGCCAACTAAATCAGCCTTTGGTAAAAATATGCGCAAGATTTAAAGAATAACCCCCATATTCATAAACAATTTTAAGTTTTAGTAAAGGTTTATTGAACGAAATTTTCATACAAGATCTGTGTATGCAAAATAAATAGTTTTTGCTGCAATATTGCAAAAGTAACAATTTGTAAAGCAAGAAAATATACAACAAATGTTGTATAGCAAGAGATAATTATTTTACTATATATTTAAAATTCTTTTAAAATTTAACAAATTTATTAATATAATGCTTACTATCCCATTCTTAAACACATCAAAAAAATCGAATTTTTAAACAAAAAATTTTCTGGGGAATTCAAATTCAGAATTTTCTTTTCGTTAAAAAAGTTTTTTTATGCATTTTTTTTCTTAGTTCCTAAAAAAACTGTTTTTTTTTGGCAATTTTTTATTTATTTTATTTATTTTATTTTTGTATATTTTTTTTTTATTCTTTCTTAAACATTTTTTAAGCTGTCATATATTTGGTAGAAGCATATTTAATCTTATTGCAAAATAAATACTTATTTATCACACACTCTTGGATGTTAAACTTTTTATATATATGAATGTTTTCTTGTTGTAAGCTAAATGCTTTCCTCTATTTTTTTTTTATCAAATATTAAACTTTTAACTAAAACTCCAAATACAGGAACCGGAAATATTCCTATCTTTAAACCCTAATGTAAATGTTGTTATTTAGAAGCGCGCAAACGGATGTTAAAAGTTAAACCCCTTAGAGTATACAATAAATAATCAACAATTTCAAAAATAAGCAGATTCTAAAATACTGGTTGACATATCATAACAGAGGAAGGAAAATAGTATGGTTTTTAAGTATGATATAAGAAATTTTTTTTAAATATACGAATACCAAAGAAATAATCTGTTTTAATGTTACAACCACTCAAGGATACCAGGGGGAAGTGAAAGTGTTGAAATGTTTCTAAACGATTTATGTTTTTCTGGGAAATATTTTTTTTTAATTATTCTTTCTGGATTTGGTTGCAATATATTTATTCGAAAGAAAATATCGTTCTCATTTTGGGGGTCAGGCAGTAAGTAACTAAATCTTAAAATTTTATGCCTAGGAGACACATTTAAATTTTCAACAGAAATAACAAGTAAACAAGTAGCAATTAATGGTTTCTTTTAACCTTCCTTCTCTCACTCTCTCTCTTTCTCTCACCATATTATCCCATTATAATCTTTAAGCAGTTTTATTAAGTTTTATGAGCTTAATTTCTAATATTTAATATTTAATCATAGATTATGGCCTGCCCATCTTGACAGTGCTGTGGTGCTGTCCTGTTAAATATTAAATATTTTATTAAAAATTCTTAAAATATGTTTTAAAACATTTTAAATGTCAAGCATTTATACCTACTTATGTCTGCTTAAAGAGGATTTTTGCTTAGTTACAAAGAAACACACACACAGAATCATTCTTATGTACAGTTGTCAGTAACAAGGATGGAAAAAAAAGAAGCAGCACAAGTAAATATAGATAAACAAACAGCGTGATAAAGAAAAAAAAACTTTAAAAAAATATTAGTTTGGGGAAACGCTTTGATAAGCTGTTTTTCTTTGCAGCAAACTGCTTAACATTCAAGAATGAGTAGATACATTTTGCCTTAAAATATGCCATAAATAAAGATATCTAAAACAGAGACAGGACAATTTAAATTATGTATATATTGTATAAAAAATAATATAAAAAAAATACATGGGAGAATAAAAATGCCATAAATTTTTGAGAACTAAATCTGAAACTGTATAAAGCAAATAAAACATATGTTTTTTTCTTTTAAATAATACTGGTCAATAAAGCAAAGAATAGTGGCAAGAATTGCAAACATATAAGAGAAATTCAACAAAAATTGCAAAAAAAAACCATAAATCTTAAATGGCCTTGTGACATCATATTTTATATCAAGTGTTTAAAATGTTGATAAAATAAATTAAATATTATTTAAATGATCTTTTGTACTATCATTCTTATATATAGAGATGCCGATTAATGTTAACGATACATGCTTCTCTAAAATAATTTTAAAAACAATTTTAGGAAAGCAAATATACACATAAAAAATTTAAATAACCCAAAAACGCTTGGAAGCACTAAAAACTCGTTCTAAAAGTTAAATTTGTCTAAAAGTCCCTAAACATTTGATGTCTGCAATTACTTCTAAACAAAATGAGAGTAGCTTTTTTTATTTTTTAATCTTGTTTAAAATATTCAAAAGTTTTAGTAAAATCATTCGAGAAAATTTTACACCAAAAAACTTTCTTTAGAAATTTTCCGCAAAAATGTGTCACAAAAACGAAAAATTTTTCTTTAAAGAACATTTACTAACTTCAGCAGATATAATTTATTCAAGTTTTTCTTTTTATTACATACTTGACGTTAACTAATGTGGAATAAATTTTTGGCAAAAATTAAAATGGATACACATTTTTTAAATAAAATTTGTTTTAAAATCATTTTTAAACATAAAAGCATAATTAAACGTTTTCTTAAGAATATTAAAATTCTTTATCTAAAGGATTAAATTTGTAACAATAAACTTTTAGTTTAATTTTTTTTGATCAAGCGGAGCCTTTAAAATAAATTTAATAACAAAGAAAATATAATCCCAAAGTTACTTTAAGCTCTCCCCATCTCTTCATTGGTTTGTGTGTTAAGTATTGTAAGTATAACTACTTCAGTGTTCCCACATTTGTATATATTTTTTTATCTTCATATGAACATATTTTATTTTCTCATTCTTTAGGGCAACTTGATACATTGTGTATCATAGGAAAATATAAATAATTTATGTAATTTTCTCCACTTCAGTTTTTCTTCTTTTTTTTTTGTTGTTTACACTAAACTATTCAAGTGGAAAAAATCAATTGGTTTCAAACGCCCTTAAAAGGGCAACAGAATCAAAGAATATATTTAATAACCACTGAAAAGTTAAAGAGAGTGTAATGGGGAGAGTGGTGAGCTGAAAACAATGCTCGTGATGTGCAATAAATTAACTGAATGCTGGAGCAGAAATTACCAAAGTTAGTTGTTATTTTATTTTATAACTTTTTATTTATTAGAATTAACTTCTTAAAAAAAATTAATAGATTTCCTCTTTTTAACCTTTTTGGGACGTTAACTTAAGAAAATTTAGGAAAATATTGTCTCTAAATTTGTTCACGTTCATATTTTGCTTACAATTTTTTTTCGTAATATTATTTTAACTTTATGAATCTTAAAAACAAATATATTTTAGCTAAGAAAATGTTCTTTCCTTTTTGTTAAACACATCCTTCCTCAATGCTTACATACATACACAAGTACATTGTCGAAAAAACAATAACAACAACAACAGTAGTCATACATGGATGGTAACATCTAGTCATTTTCTCTATTTATGTGACTTATAAAGTTTTACTGCCACTGTTTTTTGCTATTTTTCAATACTGCTTGTGCTCTTACTGATGCTAATATAAATGATATTGTTGTCTTCGTTGCAGCTGCAGCAGTTGTGCAATAGTTTAAATATAAAAAGTTATATTTACATCCTTATACATATTTGATGCATATTATATGAATAATATTAAGGTTTTTATCGGTTTAGCGTTAAAATGGCAATATGCATATAACACAAATGTAAAAATTTGGCTTAAACCAGGGGAAGGAGAAATAGATAAAGAAAACAATGAATAAATATCCGATTAAAAACTTAAAATGGAAAAAGCAATTTCTGCATAAAATTCTAAATTAAAAATCATGTATGAATGAATGAAGTTCTTAAAAACACCTAAATATGTTTAGCAAAATAAAAACAATTTTTATTTTGAAAAGATAAAATTATCTTTCAAAAAAGTTTGGACTAACAACAGGACATGTTATATAACATGATCGAATAAATATCTAATAAAAATGTCCACCGTTTAAGGGTCAAATAAAGCTCTTCATAAAACCATTTTAGTTGTGTTTTTTTATTGCCAAATAAGATTGATGGTATATTTAGTTTTTGATTTCTTTCGTAACACAAATAATCATTTGTTAAAAACCAAAAAACTATTTATTCTACATCCTTATCGGAGAAAGGCAATGGTTGATTGCAAAACCATTCATTGGCGATAAAAAAAAACCCCTCAGAACATGCCTCTGAGCTTAAGCAATCAACTTGTTTACACATACATACATAAACTCGTTATTGTTTTTGTTATTTTATTAATCGGTTGTCTCATATCAATCAATTTTGGTGCTTGTTCGTTAGGCTCAACAATAGTTACTCTGATTGGGAGTAAAGCACAACCATAAAACAAAAAATAACGAGTGTGAATCTTTGCTTGTACTATGAGTGAGAAAGAGAGAGAGAGAGAAAAACGAAAGAAAATTACAAAACAAGTGTTTTATTCAATTTTCATTTAGGTATAAGCAATTTGGTGTTGATGATTTTATTAAGAATTGCAATTATTGGGCCATTTTTTGATCGTTATAAGATTTTGCATTTAAATGATTTAGTTGATTATGCAATCAAGCTATATGTATATAAAATTTATAGAACTCATAAAATTTGTTCTTAGAGATTTGTATCAAATTATAAATTTTAGTTAAGGAATTTTAAAAGTTTTTATTAATGTTGAATAAAAAATGTTTTATTATTCTTTTTCAAATTGCTAATGTTTCTGAAAGTTAAGGCATTAACAAATATATTTTAAGCATATAAAATTAAGAAGTATTCAAATTATATGTGGATGATAAAATTGTTTTATTATACCGTTATGCATTACTTAATTTAACTTTCTTTGCTAACGGGGTGGCTAGGAAATTGTTTTCTTTAAATGTCTTGATATCTCAGAACTTTATCCTATTAAATACATACATATTTGTTTAATTTCTTTTAATGTTATAAAGTACATTTATTGTTTTTTTTTTGTCAATATAAACATATAAATGGTAGGAAAGATTTTAGAAAAAGTAAATTTGTTGGGCAAATAAACAGGGAAGAAAGTTGCGTTTGCATTGATCCCCCTTTAAGCAAAAGCCCCTATTAGTAATCATTATATATTTATAGAAGCAACAACTACTTCAGCTTTAAGTATTCAATGCACTTATAATACTCTTAAAACAACAAATATATAATAAAATATAATATTTAATTATAGACTTAATTATATTTACCCCTTATCTATATAAGCACTAAGGCATAGATAAATGTATGCAAATAATATTATCATTTCATTCATACATATGTAAATGTATTACACATATACAGGTTAAGTTAATCTTGTAACTTGAGTTTCTGCTTACTTCTTTAACAACAATTTTCCTGCTTCAGTTCGAAAAACTAATTAATTCTAAACTTAAGGATAAAATGTTTTCTATATGAAATTATTATATTATTTCAAATTAATTACTTTAATCTTGAAATATGCAGTGAAGATTTATTTATTTTTATATTCTCCCTTAGTGTTGACTTGCAATTTGTTTAAGATGTTAACCTTAACTTAAAATTATGTTGAAATTAAATTATTACTGCCAAAGTAATTGCGTAAAATTTATGACAGAAAGTTTATGTTTTTAAGTCGTAAAACAATTAGAAAGGATTAAAGCGTGACGTGGGGTTCGAAATTTTCACAATAAAAAAATTTTAAGGAAATATAAATTAATGTTTGTAAAAGCATTAAATTATAATCAAACCAAGACACTCAAAAATGTCAAATAGAAAAAAAACA
>NDXZ01036847.1:0-11181 GCA_003055125.1 Paykullia maculata | reverse complement strand
TTTGGCACCGCCAAATATAGCGCTCTTACTTGTTTAATTTATCGAAGTTTTTAAAACAAAATATTTTTAAGAAGAAATAGTTTTTGAAATGCTTTATAGCTCGATATACATATGTCTCTCCCCCTGCATCAATCGAATTTTTAACTTAATTTTCTTTTTCAACTACACACACATTGGGTTCTTTTAATATTATAGTTTAAACATTAGAAAAGTTGGCAGTGTCACTCCCATACAAGGATTTTTTTAACAACTTCTACTTGATTAATTCTTAAAAAACTTTGCACAAACTTTATGTTGATTATAATAGTGGAAAATGTCACGAATCTTACCATTTTAAAACAAATTTTAAAAACGAAATAAGCAAAAAAAACAAGTAAGAGCGCTATATTTGGCTGTGCCAAATCTTATATACCCTTCACTACGTGTATTAATGTATGTATGTGTAAAAAATAAATAAATTTTTTTTGCTTATATCTCGAATTTTTTTTTTGGATATTTCTCAAAAAAAATTTTAACACAAAAATTATTTTTGCTTAATCTCGTAAAAATTTTTTTTTGCTTATATCGCGCAAATTTTTTTCTTTTGAAATTCCCCAAAAGACATGTCTTACACAAAAATATAAAAATTTTTGAGTAAAAAAAAAAAATAAAATAGGTAGTGGTCCTTTTTGGTTTATATCTCGGTCAATTAGTAAGCGATTTTACTGGATTTCAATAGCAAACATCTCAGGAGAATTTCTGATTGTTTGAAAATTTGATTTCAACAGACAGACGGCCAGACGGACATGGCTAAATCGACTTCCCTATCTATAAGGATTCAGAATATAAATACTTAATGGGGTCGCAAATTAATATTGTAGAAATTACAAACGGAATGACAAACTTATGTATACCCTTGTCACCTGTGGTGAAGGGTATAATAAAATAATTCATCTTAAAGTAGATACGTACATACGTACTTTAAACATTGCAAGTAGAAAACGTTTTTGGATACAACTTTAAAAAATTGATCCTCACAAAGGTTTATAATCTGTTTAATTTTTTTAACGGGGGGTATAAAGCTAAAAAAATTTCTTCATGTAAAAGTTGGTTTTGTAAACAAAAACACAAAACAGCCTTTTTATTAATTTTTTGAAAGAAGAAATTTTTCTAAAATTTTGTCTAATTCCAAACTTTTAGAACATGTGAAAACATACTTGCAAAAGTTGTTGCAAACTTTTGTAAATAAAATCACGCCCCTTATTAAAACATTTGAGTTGTGTTTATTAGGTTAAAAAAAATTTTATAAAAAAATGAATTCCATGTTGCTAAACTTAATTTCAACTACCCCTTTTGCAAAAAACATTGTGGATAGATGTTATATAAAAAGATAACGTGCAAACTTAAAAATTTTTAATAAATTAAGGTCTAGTTTCTTCTACTAACAGTAGTATTAAAAAATATGTATATTGGATTATTTATAAACATCTTTTTTCTATTGAATTTAATTTTCATTTAAAATAAAATTTTTTTTTCTTCAGATGCATGATTTTTTTCCAAGAAAATATAAATAAATAAAAGATAAAAACTCTTGTATATAAATAACACAAATAATGGCCAGCAAAAAGTATAACAAAAAAAAAACTGAACATTTAGTCTGGTCAATCATTAAGTTTTTAAGATTTAAAAGAAAATGTAAATGAACTAAAATTTATGAATTAAAAGTTTAAACTTAAAAGCTTTGAATCGATTCCTAAGAATTTCGTTTTGAATATATTTTTAAAACACATGAACATGATTTTTTGCATAATTTGTTATTTTATGTATTTGGAAAAATAAAATCTGAACAAAAATAATAATAACAAATTATGTATAGAAAAACACTAACGCACATAATCAAATGAGAAAAACAAATATTCATGTCTTATCTATTTGTAATATAACTAATTAATCAAAAATAAATTTTAAAGCACCTTTCAGTTTCTTATCAGTAGTTTTTTTAATACTTTTTTTTATACCCTTCTCACATGTGGCAAGGGTATATATAGATTTGTCATTCCGTTTGTAATTTCTACAATATTCTTTAGCGACCCTATAAAATATATATATTCTGGATCCTTATAGATAGGGAAGTCGATTTAGCCATGTCCGTCTGTCCGTGTGTTGGCTGAAATCAAGTTTTCGTAGCCCAGAGTTGTATGTGGTTTCGAAACTTTTGAAAATATTTTTGAGAAAATTGGTATTGAAAACTGGCGACATCCATCAATAACCAGCAAAAAAAACACTTTTTTTATTTGGCACAAAAAAGATTAATATTGTGCAGTTTTTGGTTTATAATCTGCAAAGATATAGGCGAGAAACCTATACGGACCAAAAAAATCAAGTTTTCTAAGTTTTCTTTACTGCCTTTCGGATATGTTAATACATACATACATCGTTACATACATACATACACACACTTTCTATTACATACCTACACGTGGTGAAGGGTATATAAGATTTGGTACAGCCAAATAAAGCGCTCCTACTTGTTTTATTTAACAAAAACGTTATTATAATTTTGTTTTAACAACAAGACTACAAAAACCGGTACTTAAAGAGGACTTATGATAATTTTTTTTTTATTTTATTGGTATGAATGTAAAATATTTGTAAATAAAAGTTAAATAGGAAAACTAAATATTTTAAGTAGCATTTTAAACAGGTTTTAGATTTGCTTTTAATAATTTGATTTTTGATCAAATATCAAATAATTTAACGTTGACTTATGACTGACAAAATTGCACTGTATCCCCTGAAAATAAAGGTTAATTAATATTGTTCAAAGTGCTTTTTTAAGCTGCCGTATATGCGCTAAATAATTGCCAACCAGGTAACTAACAGTTCAGGATTAGCAAAACTGGAGCAATAAAGAAGAGGTCAACATACATATTGTAATTGCTAAGTTATATATTAACAAGTAAGAGCGCTTTATTTGGCTGTGCCAAATCTTATATACCCTTCACTACGTGTATTTACGTAAACATTTTTTTTGCTTATATCTCGTTAATTGTCGGATTCAATAGCAAGAATCTCGGGAAAATTTCTGATCGTTTGATACCAATAACGTGTCCGTACGACATCGGGCTGAGAAAAGTTGATTTCAACAGACGGACAGACGGACATGGCTAAATCGACTTCCATATCTATAAGGATTCAGAATATATATACTTTATGGGGTCGCAAATGAGTATTGTAGAAATTACAAACGGAATGACAAACTTATATATGGATCATTTCACGTCAAGTGGACCAATTTTTAAAATCGATGTCTTTCGATCGGGAAATGCACCATAATTAGTCCTATTGAATAGTAGCTCGGATACAATTTTTTAACAAGATCGGTCAAGAACTCTCTGAGTTAGAGGGGGTCAAAATTTGACCCTTTGGCCAACCAGGTGTTTTTTCTCATCCATGTAACTTATTACCTATTGCTCTTAGCAAAATTTGTCCAAAGTAGTTTAGATAGATATTTTTTCAATCTTTCCAAAAAAAATTTTTTTTTTAAAGAAAAAATTTTTTCATAAATTTTTTTCCAAAATAAATTTTTTTTTAACTTTTGTTTCAAAATGGGCACTTTTTTTTAATTGGAAAAATTGAAAAATCCTTGTCTTGAAGTACAAAATATTTTTTTTCATAGATATCCCACTCGCATCCCACTAAGCGACTACAAAGGTCTTAAAGGAAATGTCTTAAAGGAAATTTTGAGCAAAAAAAAGGGCCCATTTTGAAAAAAAAAAATTAAAACAAAATTTTATTTTGCAAAAAAATTTAATAACAAATTTTTTATTTTAAAAAAAAAATTGAAAAAATATCTATCTAAACTACTTTGGACAAATTTTGCTAAGAGCAATAGGTAATAAGTTACATAGATGAGAAAAAAACACCTGGTTGGCCAATAGGTCAAATTTTGACCCCGTCTAACTCAGAGAGTTCTTGACCGATCTTGTTAAAAAATTGTATCCAAGCTACTATTTAATAGGACTAACTATGGTGCAAATTTTATCCCAATCGATTTTTCAAGTTGGTCCACTTGACGTGAAATGACCCATATATATACCCTTTTCACCTTAGGTGAAGGGTATAAAAAAGTCGGAATATTGATTCATCTTTTTTAACATGTAAAACGAATTATTACAATTTCAGGAAGACTAGATCAATTGGGTTTCTAAATACACAATTTTTAATTATGATGTAGATATTTTGCATTAAAACGAATATAAAGATTTAGATATGTTTTTCAAACTTACGTTACATATTTCAAAAGAGTTACTCAAACATAACAAAAATAAATTAAAAAAAAAAACAGAAAAGCTTAAGTAGAACAAGTACAACGAAACTGAAATAGAAAAATTTTCTTCTTTTAACCTTCATAAGGTCCTCAAAATTACTAACGTAAACGTACTTCGGGTCAAATTTGATTCAAATAGAAGCTTTAATATAAAAACTTTGCTTAAGTATGTTATTAGCAACAAACTTTTCTTCCTTTCGGGTTAACAAAAATAAACTAATAAATGCGATCGTTTCGGTACCACCAAATTTAGTCAAATCATTGCAAAAATAAAACGTTTACCTTTAGTGTGGGTATGTATATTTTAATTACAGGAGGTGGGAAAAATAATGAAATACTAGAAATCTCTTCCTTTGTAATTTTTAAATAAGAATAAAGAGTAAAAGCCTAAATTATGTTGCAAACTGTGCTATTTAGCATAACAGAACTAGAAGCTTTTTCCCCTGGTTCAAAATTGCAGAAATTATTTTTTTGAAAATATATTTTTCTAAAAACATAATGTAGCTGTTTTTATATATGAAATTAAATAAAATTAAGGAAATATCAAAAAATATAAACAACTAATTTTCAGAAATATTCAAATTTTTCTCTAAAAATTGGTCAAAATTGACCTAAAGACCTTATGATAGTTAATTAAAACCATGCATAATTTCTAACCAGTTGAAAGTATGGTATAACTTTAACAAAAAAGCGTTGGTTTAAAAAAAATACTGGCGAAAATATTTTAATAATTATGTAAACACAAACGCAAAATCTCCCAAATACAAAGGTGATAAAACAAAAACCCGTCTATCACCTTATAAACATAACAATATGTATATTGACCTCAAATATTTGTTATGTAGTTTTAAAGTTTTTTAAATTAATTAAATGTTATTTTGTTTGTTAAAAAACCAATCTATATATTTTGTTTTTCATTTAGTTTCTTTGAGTTTTTTGATTAATCAATTTTGTTCGGACAATAGAATAAACTTTAAAATTTTATTAATTTTGTACTTGAATTAAAGAAAAATTATAAAATTTTATACGATTATTTGTAAACGGTGAATATCGATCAACACTACATTGCAGTTTAATAATAAAACAACAACACATTACTGCAGTGAAGTGTGGTTTTTAAAAGGTTTCGTGCAGCTCTTTATCATACAATTAAAGTAAATAAATAATATAAATATAAAATTATGCCTTTTGTTGACTTTAAAGTAGATTTTAAATTTGGTTGACATATGTAAATAACTAGCAAATATCTACGAATACAATGAGTACAAAAAACTGATGATTCACAAAAATTCGTTAAGAAAGAAACCATTTCAAATCTAAATATTTTTAATCATCGGGAATTTAGTCTGATTTTACGTTTAAATAAATCAAAAATTTGGGTTTTATGAGTTAAAAGTTTTAATTATGACGCTGTTTATTTTTTATATAAATAAAAATTAAAAATAAATTATTCTTTTTGTAAACTTACTTTGAAATATTAAATTTAAGGATTCCTATTGGGTCTAATATCACTATCTAATTACATGCATATATTTAATTCCCCTACGCTTTATTAAGAGTTAAGTTGGTTTTGACATTCTGTGTGCATTTTTTAATTTTTCGGAAAGATTTTTTTTTAAAAATCCACTATTTTTACTGTTGGGAAATTTAAGCAAACAAAGAGAAACTTTCAAAATAATAGTCTCATTCATGTAATTTTTTTCTTAGACAATTTACTTACAAAAAAATATTTCATTTATTAGGGTATTTAATGTCGGGAAACTAACTTTTTTAGAATATTCTTTCAATTATCACAATTAATATTGATTTCTTTATAATAAAGAAATTAGAAAATGAATTTAAGCCAGAATAAATAACAAATTTATTATGATAAAAAAGTTTGACTTGGTATATTAATTGTTATATTTAATTTTGGTGTGTATGGAACACTTTTAAATTTATGTACGAATTTTTAAATATGAACTGAATGCATAATAAATTTTATTTTCTATTAAAATTAGCAAAAAAAGAAAAAATTACTCCCAAAATACATGAAGATTTTAAACATCAAAAATTAATTACAATTTGAAGATTTTTATTACATTTGATAAAGGGTATTTCAAATTCGGTACAACCGAATTAAGAATTGTAATTATTTCTTCTCTTTTAAGTAAGTATTTTAATTTATGAGAATAAAAAATGAATTAAACGACTATAGATAATAAAGCAGGGTTTCCAGATTTTTTCCAGATAACACATAAAGTTCTACTCACACATATTTGCTCGGAAAAACTTCTTTTGTAAGAAAAATTAAAAAAAAAATTGTATTTTATCTTGTCTTATTTTACAAATTTTATCTATTTTAAATATTTTATTTTAGTTTTTTTTATTTAATGCCAATCAAAAATTTAATATTTTTTTAAACTTAAATGTTTTGCCATTTTTTTTTAAATTTAAATTTGTTGCGACACATTTAATCCCAAGTTTAAAGATAAAAACCATATTAAAAAAAACACTGGAAAAAATGCTCTTATTTTTTTCTCATACTCACAATTATTATCGCCATTATCAGTGTTACCACCAGGAAATTTATAGGTTACACATCACCGGCTTCTAAATTATACATCTAAGAACATTTTTTTTTAAAATATTTATTTGAACTTAGTAGCAAATAAAAAAAAATAAACAAAAATATATTTTATTTTATTATATAATATAAACTCTTAACCCTTTAAGACTATTGGGACAATACGTTCCACAAATTTTTAAACCTTCGCATTTTTTTATTTTTAATATAATTGCTTATCGAGTTAAGCTCGAAAACAGATATAAGTGTCCACTATGAAATGCCATTGAAAATTTAACGGTATATGTTAGCGTATTCACGCCAGCTGACAATGAAGTTCACAACATCGGTGAAATTTAAAGACCTTCAGAAAATTTTTGCTCTTAAAAAGCTTCTCTGAGAATGATAAAGTGGGGGCGAATTTAAGCGCTATTAAGTATCAAACGTGATAGTTTTGAGGCGCGTAACTTTTCGATTTGACTACATCGTGCTTGTGATTTAAGATCGCTGGAATATTTTCTCTGCGGCACTTTGACCATAGATAAACAAACCACAAATAACTTCATCTAAAAGATGAAATTCGGCACAGCACTGACGAGAAGCGAAGCGTTGTTTTAAAACGTGGTTCAAAATTTTGTTAAAAGAGTGGACGTCTGCCAACGTGCTAGAGGTGGACAATCATATTCCATGACTTTTTAAGCCAATTTACTTTATAATCCTAAATTTGCCCAACCTTTATTTTGAAGTGTTTTTTTTTTCTTAAAGGAATAATAAATCCAAATTACGCAACTTATCTTCTAAAAATGGGGTTAAAATATAAAGATTTCAATGCTACTAAATATTTTAAATAACAAAAGAATTTGTTTATATCTCGCTTTAAATTTTTTTAATAATTGGTCCATGACAAAGTAAAATACAAGTACAGAGTGAATTTACAAACAAAAAGAAATTACACAAATTCTACACATTTAAATGAAAATTACACACAATATGTGTTATTACAAACAAGTTGGCAACACTGGCTATTGCCCAACATACTGAAAAAGATTCCAAATTATCTTTTAGTTGTCGGCATAAACTCAGAATATACAGTTCATATACAAAATAAACAAATATTTAACTTTTTGTTAAGTTGACGTACGCGAATAGTTTTAAAAGTAAAAAAAACATTCGGTTGCAGTTAATACATACTTATGTATATACATACGTACATTTGTAATACCCCTTACAAACAGTGTCTGCCTCTGTTATCAATAGAAACTAAAAGATACACAAATTATAAAAAAAAAGTTTTTTTTTTCATTAAATAAACAATAAAAATTATGGTTTTTATATCTCTACTTGTGGCCCGTAAATCTTTTTTAAATAATAATCGGAAATGTGCAAAAATTTAAAAGAAATAAAAAAATTAATAATATTTACGATCTATTTAAAAAAAATATTTATATGTTTTAGATACTTTTTATTTTACATAACAAAAAAATTGTTTTCCCAATAAATGTGTGCTATAAGATCTTCTCTTCTATTAAAAGACATTGTTTTTCCTTTGTTTGTAAATTACCTTCTTATAAAATGTTTTAAAGTGGAAAATATTTGGTGAAAAACGTGCTGCAAATATTGTTAAACAATTTTAAAAATTTGTAATATTTTATTATACATACATACATATGTATGTAAATGTTGATTTAAATTTAATACACGGAAAAAAATTAAATACTTTTATTAATAACAAAATAAGTTAAAATCTATTTAACAACATGACTCTCATATTAGTCGATGAATTTGTAAATTTTTACTTTGTCATTGCACAATTACAAGTGCATATGTATGTTGTTTGTACATGTTTTAACTCTGGGTATATTGTATTTTTTCTTTTTGTAATTTTTCCTTTGTTAAAAAAATTTAAAATTAATTTACCAAAGATTTTTAATTCGAGGTTAGCGAACCACAACGGGTTTGTCATACAAAATTTTAAGGGGTTTGCGAATAACTCAGCTTGTTTTTAAGGTTCAAATTTTGTATATGTTTTTCTTTTTCAAATAGTTTAACATTGCAATCAATAAATTATTTTTTTTTTAAATTAATACCTTCAGAATTTTTCTCTGCGAAACCGGTGTTAAGCCTAAGCCTGTTCAAAAAGGCATATTTTATAAGTATATTTACATAAATTAGATTTTCAAGTCTAGAGAAGGTGTAAAAGAAAACTTTAGTGGCCATTGTCCCTTCAGAAAGCGACAAGAGTTTAACCCATTATTTTTAATTATTAAAAAGAGAAAAGCGATGGTAGTGCGAAAACCATTTCAGAGTGATAAAAAAATAAAAGGAATAACAGACAGAATCCACAAAGGACTCTGCTCAAATGCTGATTTATTGCCTGCCTTCTAGCCACTTAATTTCATTAATATACATATGTATGTTTATATGTACATATTTAATAATATTTTCTAATTTGCATTTTGAGATATCGCTAAACTCATTGAAGAATCGCATACCCAACCATTTAGCTTTAGGGTTTGGATCCTTAAGCAGTGACAGGCACCACAGTTTTCATTTCCTTTTAATTCTCGCACAACCTACAATGGTCTAGAGCGCTTCTAGTAACGAACCTAATAATTGTTTCCATTCCCTTCCTATCTGGGGTCCATAAGGCTTTAATTTCTGTAGAGTTCAATCTGGGTCTTAAAGTCTTTTTTGCTTCGCTATCCATATCTTTATCGGCTGATAATAGTAAACTTTTGGTGGCAGATTCACTAGGCACCAGCATGTCGACAATTTCATTGCCAATAGTATCGCGGTGTTTCAGTACACAACATATATTAAAGATATTCACCATTTTATTATAAGCCAGCCCTCTTGCACTTCCTAAGCATCTTGGATCTTAGACCTATGTCCCCCCAAAGCTCTTAGAGCTACCTGGCTTTTAACATTAAAAGTAACCTTCTGATCCCAGCGTACGTGTTTCTTTATAAGTTTCGTGACCCTAACGCCTGAAACCCATTACAGTCAACGAAGAATCTAAAAGACCTTCAAAAGATTAAGGAACTTATTTTTCAACATCGCAAAATTTGTCAATTTTAGGTTTAAATTTAAGGCGGAATTAATTTTGAGACATCCATCCCAGTAAACTGTTTTTTTTAGTTCAACTAAAATTAGGAATCAGACGGTGAAAAGCCAGCTTAAGCGGCCCATACACCTGCAATATTTTAGGTAATTTAATATGTTTAACGATTGAGGATGTTACATACCTTATATTGGAGTAAATTAAATAACTTTTAATGTTTATTGCACAAACAAAAATAGTGTAAACATTTGTTGATGTGTTGGCAACTTTATTCAATTTTGTTAATATAGTTGTTCCTTTCACTCTTTCTTCTAGAAAGAAAATGCTTTTTGCAGGTAATAAATAACTTTTTTAAATAACAATAATATAAAAAAATTAAATTTTATTTAATTTAAACTAAAAAATATTTAGCGCTATAGCTAGTTGCCAGGAATCAGCTATTTGAAAGAAAACTGTTTTATTAGACTTTTTAAAAAAGTTTTTTTTATATAAAGAAAGGTTTAACCTGACAACACTGGTGAAAATTCTAAAATATTTGCAAGCAATTTTGCCGGTCGGCTTGTTATTTTTGATTTAAAAAAAATTTTTTTTTTATTGTCAGCGGTCGTTAACATTTTCGTTTTTTTTCTTGTTGTTATTTTTTCACTTTTGAATGATATTTAATAACAATAATGAGTTTGTTGCTGGTATTTTTTTTTTTGGTTTTATTATATTGAATTTTTATAGTGCAACATGTGATTGTGCAGTGAACGTTGTACCTTTGTTGCTCTCAACACTTTTTTCGTTTTAGAATGATGTTCTCAGCAATTTTGTGTACCCTACTTTTGGCATTAGTGAGGCCTAGGAAAAATGTATTTTTTTAAAATTAATTTTTAAATAAAAAAAAAAAAAATGGAATTTAAAAAAAAATATATATAAATTCAAAATTTAAAAAAAGTTTTATCTCAATTCTTTTTTAACTCTTTTGTGTTTTTAAAAAAATAAAGAAAATTTTAAGAAAAATTGGAAGCAAGAGAACTGCCAGTTCAAAACTAATGACAGGAAAAATTGTATTGACTTTTGAAATGAATTCGAAAACAACATGCGAATTTATAAAAAAATATTAAAATAAACAATTTAGTTTTAAGGCTCAGCCAGTCTATTTTAACACTCTATGTAGCATTAAATTAAACAAAAAAAAAAAATGATTTTAAATTTTCTCCAGTGTACAATTTGAATTTTGTGCCTGCCCTACAAGAACAGTGACGGTCATTTGACCGGTCATAT
>NDXZ01036813.1:5019-24794 GCA_003055125.1 Paykullia maculata | reverse complement strand
TTTCATTGAAATCGGTTCAGCCGTTTCGGAGGAGTTTGCTAACAAACACTGTGACATGTGAATTTTATATATTAGATAGTTCTTATATTTATTTTTTTATTCGTTTCAATATTTCGCCACTCCATTGTGTGGAATCGTCAGTATACGCTTAGAGTTTTCACCTACTATTTAAGAACATAACTTTTATATTTATAAATATTTAAAAATTACATCATCCTTTGGTTTTAACCGCTTACATGCGCTAATGTGCCCCCGGACAGTGGATAAAATAATTTAAATATGCAGCTTTATAATGTCATACATACATATGTATTTGAAAAGAGACTCATCAAGCTATTGTTTTGACAGATTAGTCACGAAATACACACAATAATTAATAAAAAGACAAAAACTATAAATTGTGTAAAAGATTAGCAAAAACTTAGATATTATTTTTGTTTTTATTTTAAACGAATTTTGAACTTAAAATAAAAAGAAATCTGAATTTCAATATTAAAACAATTTTTGTGTAACTCGACCGAATGCTAAACAAACCCAATTTTATTTTTATTTCTTTTTGGAATTTGTGTTGTTTTTATCGTCTAATTTTTTATTAAAAAATATGCTTCAATATAGTATGCAATGCATAGTATGAATGTTGTACCTGGAAACGCATAAAAAGCCTTAAGGGAGTTAGAACATACATATATGTTTGGACAAAAGAAAAGCAAATTTAGAAAAAGCTAAGACTATCTGCTAAACTCTTACTCTGCTTGCGCATTTTTTATGTGGCATCATGTTTTTAATTCACTTATTCGTGCTTCCTTGAAGCCAATTATTAAATCATATTGTAATAGTCTTTGATAGGAGGTGCATATTGTAAAAAATATTAGACAAATTCTTTATTGTTTTTTCTTTCAATAATAGGCGATTTTGACGTACATATGAGTAAAATTTTTTAACAAATCTTATTTAAAATGTTTTTTTTTTGCTGTAAATTTTCATAAAAATTTCAAATTTTTTTAAAATAAAAATTAAGTTATTTTTATTTACACCACTATTTACTATTGAAAAATCACTACATTTCTAAAAAATGTCCAATGACTGCAGTTATATAGTTTAAGATTTAAAAAACCCTGCAGCACATGTGATTAATTGGTACATGATAAACATTTTGACCCCAAGTATTTGCCACTCACAGTCAATGTTTTGATTTGAGTATTTTTATCTCACATCAAAACGGTTGTCATTGGCAAATCAATGATTTTCTGGTGTTTGTGTGGAAAACATTTTTGGTTGATTTGTAATTTTTAAACAACCTCGAATATCAAGTAATAGTCATGACAACTATGTAACATGCACATGTAGATATTTTTTTAAATTATGTGCATTAAAAAAAAAACAATCAGTGTTCTTGTGTTTTGGAATGGAAAACCACAAACAAAAATCACAAAATCATTGCATACAAATTATATTTTCGCTGTCAGACAGTTGTGGGTACACACAAATAGAATGGAATAAAGTATGGATAAATGGTTAATGGTCAATTGCTAAGTCGAAACTAACAACAAACATTATTAACAACGAACAAAGAAAGAATTAGACCCAAGGCTTGGTGAAGCGTGCTATGATCACAAAAATTTGCTAAAATATGTATAAAAATTATGTAAATATATACTGTAAGTATGTACATATGTATATAGTAACTAAACCACAAAAATAAAATTAAACATTATTGTGTTTTACTCTACAACTCCTTTGGAAATATTTTTTATCTTAAAGACACAATTCGTTGGGCAAAAAATTACAAAAAAACGAACAAAAATATATCTTTGTAATACAGTTACAAATGTCCCCTCCAAGCTTTAGACAAATGTTCATGCAGTTGCATGGTTGGCTGTCTGTCGTTATGTCCGTTTTTTTTCGTTTTGCTTTTTGCGTTAAAATCTTTTATAGCTGTTTCTAATATCCGTCGTCGTACAACCACTACTCAGTTTCGACAAAACAACACAGCTGTGCATATTTAGTTATTTTTTTGTTGGCTTGTTTAGCTGTTAGGCAAAAGTTTTCTAAAATAGGCCATTTTCGTTTATATAGAAAACAATATGCAACATTTTTGCAAATTCCTTGAAGTATATTTGATTTTTTTTTCTTTTAAATAAATTTCAGTTGTTATTTTTAATGATAAAAAATAACCGAATAAACTAAAAAAATATATATATAAAAAACCATATGTAACACTCTTTGAAGTATTTAATGGATATATTCGCACATATGCAACATGCTGTTGCCTTAAATATCCAATGTCTTTGAGTACATTTATGTACATTAAGAAAAACATACAAATAAAAATATGCTCGTATTCACAAACAACATTTATTTGGAAACATGTATAAGTACATTTGTATATAAATTTATTACATTAATAACTATTTTATACCGTATATTGAGGTTCCATGCAGCGCAAGTGTGTTTTTGCCATAAATGTTATTACTGAGTGGTTTTTTTAGCAAACCATATATTTGATACCATCAAATCAATGCAAAAGCTTATTTATTTTTACTGACAAACAAATTTTTAGAGTTACTCTAGGGTATACAAAAAAACTAAAATGAATAAATATTAACAGTGACAATAAAAAACAAACGAATGTTCCTGCCAACAGAACCTCTTTGTTTTAATCGTTTACATTCAATCTAATGAAAGTGTTAAGTTCTCATAAATACAAAAAATTGACAATTTATTTGAGTACAGAGACAAATGGTAATTAGTAATTTTCAACAGTCTATCAAAGGAAAACAACTAAATTTTAATTGAAAAAGAGCTGGGTAGAAGCGAGTTCCAAAACATTTTGTTTTACTTTTCAATATTTATTGTGAATATTCAGCTGAATACTTTAACATAATGACTTTGAAAGATAAAGGCTATTTTATATAATCTCTTGGTAAACAAAAGGATTGAGGCAAAGTGTCTTTAGGAAAGTATTAAAACAGTTAAAAAAGAAATTCATCTTATATGTGTAGGTTCGATGAGCCAAATAAACTGTTTGGTGTTGTAAAAAGTTGGCCTCCCAAGCAATATCCATGAACAATATTGCTCTAATAATACAGATATGACAATTTTAGATGACTGGCGTTGCATTTAGTAAGTTACGATGGCAATGAAGGTCAATAATTATTTTGGCGCTCTAGTTTAAAGCAGTACGTATGCTAAAAAAAGCCAAATATATAAAACAATGCTCTGTCGTAGGTTGACATTACCGGTACCGTAATAGTTAAATTTTTTTACATCAATTATTTTTTTCAAAACTGTTTGTTTATTTAAAAATTACCACAAGATATGGCAACAAGATATTTTATATATGTACGTATATCTTAGGTTTTTTATTTCCAATAAGCCCAACTTTAAACCTTCTCTTTATTTAACCATTGCTATCATTTCAACACATTAAACTTTTTAAAGTATTATTTTTATATTGAATCTAGGTGAAATATTTGTTATAATTTATAAAAAAAACATATTATTGCATTTGTTTAATTTACCATTAACTTGTTCTCTTTTATCTACGAATTCACCAACTAATTATTTTATGTAATAAATTATTACGTTAATTTATACTTTTAGCAAACTTACTACTTGTTATTTGGTTAATACTTGTGCAGTCGACACATTCACTTGCAGTGGCAAAAACCGAAGACACGTGAATTGATGTGCTAAAAAACCATCCAATCGTCCTCATACTTATTGTGACTACATGTAAAAGTAATAATTATGAATTGGTATTTATTTTTGTTGTTGGTCGTCTGTTTTTTATAGCAAAAAAATACGTAAGCGTACTTAGTATTTTTGAAATATTCATTTTATGTAAAACAAAATTTTATCTATGTAATTTATAATTTAAATATATTTTCTCATTTATCATTATGGAACTTAACTGTTAAAATATTTATATGTTCGCTAAGTAGAATAACCAAATGGTATTTAATGTAAGTATATATTGTTCTATTTGGTTTTGTACTGACTTTAAATATACATATATAAATATAGTGTTTAAGCAAATTCATTTATTCTTCTGGTTTTGCATTAATTCATAATTTTTTGTTAAAAATTCCTGTGTAAATATTTCAAGGTTTTCTTTGTTTAAATATTTGTATCACAGCAACTGTTAATAAGTCTAAAAAGGTGTGGAACAAACTTGTGTTGAGACAAAATGTTTTCTTTTATATTCTTTTCAAAAATAGTGTAGGACTTAGAAACATTTGTTTTAAATAAACTTACAACTGGATTTTATTATATGCAAAAAGTCGCAAAATATGTTATAAATTAAGAACGTAATAATTACAATTTATTGAGTGATACAATTGTAATACATTTTGGTTTTTAGCTACAAAATTTTATATTTGGAAATGACGTAATGGTCGGACATTTTCAAATCCTACAGGTAGAAAAACCATGGTTGGTCACGGCATATGATCACAGATTATTTCAATATTTTATGATTAGAACTTTATTGTTGTTGTAGTATATTTAAGGCAAATGACATAACCATTATTTGGTTATAGCAACCATTTATAATATTATTTTAAATATATACTTAGTTGAGGGTAATCATAAATATGCGGCTCTTTTAATATATGGTTACCATAACCTAAGAGCAACATATTCTTGATTTGCTCATTTATGATTTTCTTGAATTATTTCAGTCATTTATGCTACCGTTTAAAGAGTACATACATATATGTTAAAACTTTCAATCTTAGATTTAAGTTAATATTTACGTTACAAAACTTAAAAAAAATAAAGTAAAAAATTTGTTATAAAATCTTTTGTTTTACATATAACTTATGAATTTTTAATAAATATTAAAATATTAACCCTGAAAACAAATTTTATAGATGTTTGTGTATAAAATGGAATAAATGAGTGGGAAAGTTATTAATTTATTAAGGATATTCATAGTTTTTGTTATGCACTGCGAAAATTTATTTTGTTTCATATAATATAAGTTTTCCAGCATAATATCACTTTCATATAAATTTACTTGTCTTAAGCACGAGCCCATTTAAAAAGTTTCAGTTACAATGTATTTGTTTTGTTTCTGGGTTTATTTAAATTTATTTTTAATAAATATGCATAATTTATAGCGACAGCAAAACATAAAAACAACACATTTACAAGATTGGCACGCGTTTTAGCTTCTTAATGTAATAATAAATTCCCACCAAATAAAGTCAATGAAAAGCAAAAATACAAAATATCCAACGAAAACGAAAAACACAATGAATCCCAACGGAAAAGCTGCTTCCATGGAAATGGAATCTTCTTTTTTAGGAAATTAAAATTTTAACAAACTTATATAATGAGATAAAGAACGACTTTAAGCGTCACTACTTTTATAAATTGTTATATTTATTTGTTCATGGTCTTAAATAGGGGAAGGGTAAAATAAAAGTAACTTTATATTATCTCTTAATGCTTTCGCTAATGATTTAAAAATATTTTAAATATTTATAAAATTAAAATTAAAGTGTTTGTTTTTAAATCACTTCCAAAGTGCAAATTTTTGGCGGATTATTTTAAAACCAATTTTAAACAAATGTGTAATTTAATTCGAATAACTTTTTTCTTACCCAATTGCTCGAAATTAATAGTTTACGAATTGAAAAAAGTCAAAATAAAAACGTTCTCTAATTACAAACAAAAACTTTTAAAATTTTGCGAAAATTACTTAGATAATTTGAAATAACTACGTTACAGATTTTAAAACTTTATGTAAGTTATTAAGAATCCTAGAGCTTGTTCTGGAAGTGTTAATGCTTTTAAAAAGTTTTATATAACTTGGCGTACAGAAACGAGTGAATGTAAAACAAACTCTAAACATTTGGCTCTGAGGCATTATTTTGTATGTCACTTTCACAAAGTCGTACCACAGGGTCATACCGTAGGGTATTCTACAAAATGCAACAGATTAGTGCGCGTAGGAATGTCTGTTATATGAAGGTTACAAAAAAAGATGTTGTTACAATGTTGTTACATTTGTAACAAACCCACCAACAAGACACAACAGACAACTGCAGCATGAAGACGCAATCAAGTCCTCATAAACAAGATAAAAGTCTAAAGATTTTTGTTTATTTTATTCTTCACTTTTTGCTGGCGATGATGTTAAAGGTATGTAAGTCGTCTAGCTGGTAGACTTGTTGAATGTTTTTGGCTAGAGTTTTGTGTCACTTTAAGATGGTCATTCATCTTCAGCGAGAATAATTCACTTTGACCGCGTTCTAGAGAAATGTAACAACATAAAACAGAAACCATCGAAAAACAACAACACAAAAAATAATTTGCGCAAACGATATATCATTATATTTAAGTTGTTTTGAGACTGTAACAGAAAACAAAAGACACAATACCATAGATATCTAGATGGATGGTTGATGATGGCTAATGTGTCTGGCTCACGGGTCTTAAGAACAACAAAAGCAACTGTAACACCAATATCATCAGCTTCAGCAACATCTACTTGCTTAAGTCTGAGCAGCAGCAGCAGTAACAGCAGTTGTAGGCAGTATACATAAATTACTGTCTGTCTGCCTGCTTGTCTATCTTTTTATCCATCCGCTTATCTGTCTGTCTGCTTAACTATTTTATGTTTAGTTTCCATTTTTAATGTAGGTCTATATTTTATTGTGTTAAATCAGCCAATGTTTCGTGCTTGTTAACATGTTTAAAACTATTTGTAGGTTTTTTTAAGCCCCCCCCTACTTTATTCCAAACCTGAATTGAGTTTTCCATTTATTACTCTCAATTTAGCTTAAATACTAAATTGTTTCCCTTTTTTTTATTTGCTAGTATAAAAAAGTATACTAAATGCTATGTTGCGATAAAACATTTTGACAAAATCACACCAATTTATGTTTTATTACCTTTTACTTCTTATACAATTATGAAATTTGGTTCTAAAAATTATTTTGTTAAACATTTTTACGATATTTCTTTTTATGGGCCTTTTGTGATTTTTTATCTCTTTTTAAATATATTTTTTTTTTTATTTTGTTATAGGACAAACGTGATAGAGTTTACTTTTTCAATACTAATATACTTTGTCCCTTCTTTGATTTAAGTTTTTTTTATTTTTTTGTTTGCAAAAGGTTTTTTTTTCCTTACATGTGAGCCGGCTCTGTTTGTTTTATTTTACGCGATTAGTTGGCTGTTGGGTTGGTTGGTCGCAGTCAAGTTCACTTCGATTTTACAATGCATTTTTTTATGTATTTTCACTTAGTTTTTTATTTAAGTTTTGCCAATAATTGCTTGTAATATGTGCAGTTTGGACTTTCATGGTTTTTGGCATTAATTGGCAAAATATTTGACATTTTTGCAAGAAGCTCTCAAGGGTCTCAAGTACCTTTAGCATAAAAAACGTTTTTTTATAATTTTTTCTGGTTCTTTGTACTTTATAAATTGTTGAACGTAAAGTAACTTGTAGTTACACTCTTTTGTGGAACTGGTTTGCTCTTTTTTTAGCAATAATTGAAATTAAATAATTACAAAGTTATTTTGTAAAGAAAATTTCAATGTTCTTTTCGGTTGAACATCAAGTAAATATTTACGATTTTTAATTCTTGCAATTTTATATTATGGTGGATAATTAAAATTTATATATGTATTAAAGTTATGTTTTGAATGCTTAGTTGATTATATTTTTAGATTTAAGAACTTAAAAGATTATATTTTGAATATTTTTTCTGTATAGACTAGTTAATTTTTTTTTTGTTAAAATAAAAAAGTTATTAATTAATAGCCTACAACACTAGCGGGACAGTGGACTCTACGTTTGCATAAAAAGTACATTTGTAACTTTAAAAAGCTACGGAAGTCAGTTCGTCCCTTCATGTAGACTTTTCGTGTAAAATACAGATTGTAATTTAATATTACAATGAGTTTGGCATTTACCAAGCTTTTATATAGTGTCCTCTATAAAATGGACTTAAAAAAATTTTGCAAATTCTTAGAACAATCTTCTCGTTTTTATATATATTTCTAATGTATTCTTAAAGAATACTTTTTAAGCTTTAAAAAGTTTTCTTAGAAAATATTAATATTTATCTTTTTTTAAGCTGAAACATTAAGAAAAGTTGCAGTTACCTTAAATGGCTGACCATGATTTATTTAAGATACAATTTGATATTAAAGACAATATTTGACTTTAAGAAAAAAATATCTTTTTGTGATTTCTCTACCTGTCGCTCTAAGTTTATATTTTGTATTTCAACAAACAACACAACACCATAAGTCTTTAGTAGTTTTATGTGGTCAATATTTGCATTATAAGATTTTTGTTTTTGTGAAAAAGGAGATATTTTATTATTTACTTTGTAAACTATTAAATCATTTTGAACAGTATGTGTTTTTTTACGTATATTTAATATAAAAATAAAAAATAAATTAAGAAAAAAAAAATATTTTTAACTCTACAAATTTTATCGTCTGTTTTACTAAAAACGTATAAAAATGTTATACAAGTCAGACTTAGATTTGAATTTTTGTGTACTTTGCTTTAAGTGTAAAACTGTTTAAATTGTGGGATACGATGATGACGCTCTTTTAAGTTGAAAAAAAAAACAACGAATAAATATAGTACTGTTATTCATTCTACTACAGAGTTACCTCTGTGGTGGTTAGTGAATCTTACCCAAAAAACAATTTTTCTAAACAACTAAGGATTTTTATAATCCAAATTCGTTAAAATTTTTAAAATAAAGCCTAAGCAGCATATAGTAGATGGAAAATAGTGACGATTTATGCACTATAATCAAAACTTAACTTCCATTTGTTGGTTGGTATGATATTAGGAGTTTTAGCAGTAGTGGTATTAAATACTCGTATATATAATACAAAGTGGCAATGGCATTGACGGAAAGAATTCATTATAAGTACGATAGCGATGATGATGCTTTTGTTGCTGCCATTGATGTTGATAATAGTGGTGGTGGTGATGTCATGACATGATAAATTCTTTTTGTTATTTTTCTATAGTTTTGTTGCCCCACTCCATTCATTTCCCCTTAACAACCATAACCTTTAGTAGTAACCTTTTTTTCGTGAAGAAAAAAAAAATACTACAACAAGTACCTGTTTGTTGGCTGAATACGGTTTAGAAGGTTTTATGTTTTTTACAACTATTTTGTGGTTTTTGTATGCAAAAAAGGTAGAGAGGATTTTTTATTTTAAGATGATCAACTAGATATTCATTTAGTTTTCTACTAGCTCGTTTTTGTATAAAGTGTTCTTTATTTCCTCTTATATCTATAGTGACCTATATTTCAGTAGAGTCTGTCTTTCATTTAACTTAAGTAAAAATATAATTGGCTTTTGTATAAACGTTAATGATAGTTCTTTTTCTCGATTCAAAAAGTCATTATTAACATCAAGATTCAAAATGCTCAAGAACTATGGAGGGAAGAAATCAGTATAACAGTAATATTTATTTAAATATTCTGTAGTAATTATAAAGGTACACGTTACGGGAGTGTAGTTAAAATGAATGATGACTGGTAGATAATGGTCTTATTTCCGTAAAATGTTTAACATTTTACAGACATGCATTGTTGTGTGTATTTGTGTATGAAAAATGAAGAATAAAGAAATTTTATAATATATATGTATTTAATTATATATTGTTTTAACTCTTTGAAAGTAAGAGACATATTTAAAAGAATTATTTTTTTCATTTACATGGAAGCATTTAGAGAAAACATTTTGCAGACATAAAAAATTATGATAAGGAAGTCAGAAAAAAAATTATTATATTTATTTTTAATCTTGCTACTTGTTCGGGCTATGTGTTTTGGTAAAAAAAACACCGGAATTTATTAAATTAAACTTTCAAAATAAGATTTTGAATTGTTTTATTAGTATGCGTTTTAAATCGGTTATATTTGTTACACTGAAAAATATTTTTTGTAAACTTGAATATTTTTTATCAATATTTTTCTACTTCAATTTATAGCACCTTCCAAAAATCGATTTAAAAATCGATGCTTAACTGTCGGACTCAGATTACAGATTACACTTTTTTTAATATTTTAAAGATCCTACGGAATTGCAAAATTTAATTTTATTATGACCAAATATTTAAAAAGCACACTAAAAACATACAAGTATAAGGTGAAACCCAATATTAATATGTTATTAGAAATTTGATTAAGAATGTAATTTTAGAACATTTGAATTAATTATCCATTTTATGTCATGTTTATATTTCTATAAAGCTTTATTATAAATATAAATTTTTAAAAACTAGAATAATCAAAATTAGAAAACCTTTATTAAATATTGTAGAATATACCACATAATTTTGTAAGAGTTATACTTACTGTTAAGGACTGAAAATAAAAAAAAATATTTAGTTAGAAATGTTTACTTTATTTTTTATTTTTGCAGAAATAAAAAAAATATAATAAAAAAATTGAATAGTAGCTTTAAATTTCAGACAATGCTAAAAGCTGGCTGCCCCAATTGAAACAACAGGATAAAATCATCTAATCTAAAATAACCAATTTTTTGATTTTTTTTAATCCTAATTATGTTGAATAAAAAATGCTTAATTAAGGAGTGTCATTCTTCACATGTAGTCCGCCATTAAATTCAGCAAAATTCCTAAAACTAAAGGCTAAGAATGTAGACTTTTTTAATTTTACGACCATTCAAATCTATGTAGACACAATATCTATTTTTAGGCTACGAACCGTAAGTGAAAAATTTCTAACTTTTAACGATTTAATATATTAACTAAACAGTAACCTTTAAACATAAAAAATAATTTTGCCCTTAAGATTATTTATGTTACTATTATTGTCCACCTCCAGCACTTGCTATTGATTGATTGTTATCAATGAACTAATCAAGCGTTTAACTTAATTATGTACTCTGTCAAAGCATGTCTTGTGTCTCTTATTTTCTTTTTTATCTTACTGCTCATGTCTCTTGGCACTGATTTTTAACGTTTAAAGTATCCAACTTTTTCTAGGAGGGGAAAAATCTAAAATTAATGATACAAGCAACACAGTTCTTTAATAAGGCCCTCCGCAAGTACATTAAATTGTTTGCCTTATCAAACCACTTGCTTGTTAAAGATGTTTCTTACTCACGTAATATCTTTTGATTATTTCAGTGTCATCACTAGCAAAATAACACTCAATAAAAACAATAACGTCATCAATGGTAAAATAAAAATTATTTATGTAAACGTTTGTGTAGTGCAAATGTAATTATTATTGAAAATAACTACGTTTGTACTTTAACCTTTGTTCTCGCCACGTAACAAGTTATTCAATTTTAATATTTTTAAGTATTCGTTTTATTTTCTCATATGCAAAACGGTGAAATTTGAAATTTACAAATATTTTTAAAAATTTTAGACCTTGCAAATGTAAATTCTTTTTTTATATTATGTTTACAAATAATTTAAATATTATTTTGAAATTGCTACTTTTTTTTTTACACAAAATTTTAAAAAAATAAGTAAATAATGTTTATTTTAAAATTAACAAAAAGGTCGAGTCCACTGATTCTGTGTTCAATAAAATCAAGGTAACTTCGTTTGTTTTTACTCATTTATTTTGCAACATAAATAGCATAAGACTCAATGTTATTGAATGTTTTGAGAGTACTTTTTACGTTTCTGTACAGCCCTTTATTCTTTAATCAGCTGTAACCACTTGTTGGTAGTTTAAGTCGGTTGAAAGGTATTTGATTCTGTGTACAATCTTTCAAGTTATTTTCTGGTTACTTTGCCTGAATAAATAAACGACTGACAGTCAGGGCTCTTGTAAAAAAATACAACTGAGGTATGGAAGCATAACAAATATTCAGTAACATAGTTTGCTAGCAAATTTTTTTAACAATTTTTTCAGAGTATTTCTATCTGCTGGTATTCTTCAAACGTCATTGTGAGTTTATTCGCAAAAAAAAAAAGTTTTACGCTTCACACAATGCCATTCACTCACTCACACTCTCATTGACATTATGTTATGAATTATACTCAAGGAGAGATACATAGATACCTCTATGTGGATGTAAAATATGAAAAAAGAAAAACTAAAACTCTAAAAACCCAGTAGCAATTTATAACTTTATTTACACCATTTCCATAGAAATGTATTTTTTTTGGGTAAATTCTAAATACATATTTCTTGTTTGTATAAATCTTGCATGACGTTATTAGTTATTATCTAAAGTTCTATCAAAAATTAAAAAAAAAGGAACCTTTCCTTCCTAATCAAAGTGATACTATGAAATTAAATATGTTTTCACTATATAGTGAAAACTAGTTAGGGAATGCTACTCTTTTGGGTAAAAAAATTTATATTTGATCAGAAGAACATATGTATATTATTAACAATTTTACCAGAATTCAGTTTGCTTTGTTTGAATAAGTTGCAAAATCTTATTTCAACTTGTTGTATTTATTTGTGGAAACGGTGCTCTACTGCTAATTATATGTATATTCAATCCAAGAAGGCCTTAGATAGCTAAGAAGTTGTAGTTTTGCTCAAGCGTAAAACTGTTTTATTCAAGATACCTTTGAAAATAATAAAACATAAAAATTGTTCTGTTCTGCCTCAAGTGGTACATCTAATTTGTTAATTTTTTTGCTGTTGTTAAGTTTTTGATTTAGTTTTCTTATCATTCTTTGTTTTCTTTGTGCCACTTATTTTGCTATGTTTGGGTTTTCTTGTGTTCTTAGAAATGGCCAGAAACGGTCGTCAGCTTGTCAATCTTGTTAAAAACCAGAGGCACAAAATTAAACAAATTATCTTAAGTGTTAATTTGAATCATTTGTTTGATGCGCCTTAATTTTTTGCATAATTATGCAAAAGGGTTGGTATTGTATGGCTGCAACAGTCATGAAAATTATTCATGGTTGTTCTTAAATGTGTTTTTTTAATAAAAAGATTTAGAATATGCAAAATGCTGCATTTTATTACTTTTTATACTACTTTTGTGCTTTGGTAAAACTTATTGTATTCACCTTGAATAATTCTCGTTTTATTTGGTTTATTAAAACTATTACAAAAATATCTTAAACATTACAACAAAACTTTTTATAAACTCGCAACAAAAAACTCATTAAGAACTTATCATATTACCAAAATCTGAATTGTTTACAAATCAGCCATTAAATCTATAATTATGTCAAAAACTCTAAGAAAGTGAAAAGTTCACAGCAGGCCAACCAGGCAGACAAACCAAGTAAATACAAATGGCCCATTTGAAAGAATCAACACTTTAATTATTATTGACAGAAAAACACAAACAAACAAACAAAACACACGAAAAAAACTAAAATTATTAACAAAAACCAGCAACTGTTAAGAAAATAATGATAAAAACAATGATGAGGACCATGACATAATAATGACACAATGATAATTTCTACAACAGAATAATACAACAAACAAAAGCAGCGCCACAAACAACAAAGCAACAATAAAAAGTTAATTGTGCATCATGTGTATGATGTAATCGGCTGCATCTTTAAATGAGATACCAAATAACAATAAAAACAGGTATTTTAAAAATACATTAAAGGCTTACACAAGGAAAAATTTGTTAAAAGAGAAGATAAATATGCTTAAAATATAAGGCGTGTTAAAATGCAGTGTTATTGAGAAACAATGTTGTTAAGTACTTTACGAAAAATATATAGATTGTTTAGCACAGATTGCTTTAGTTATTAGATTAGAAGACAATCAACTAACAGTGATCCAGCTAAATATAAAATATTATAAAAAGTATTATTTTTAATTAAAAGGTGTTTTTTTATTAATTTTTTTTTGTAGACATTTTTTCTAATTAAAAGAAATTTAAGCAATTAAACATTTTTTTTCAACATTTTATATTTGAAAAAGAAATTGTTTAACATATTTTTTAATTTCTGTTAAATTTTAAAAAAAAATCTCTAAAACTAATAGTTGGAAAAAAATTTTAAAAAATAATTCCATATGTATGTATGTCTTAATCTTAATCTAAAAACATTAGATTTTCAAAACTAGCAAAATTTTAAAATTTGATACGTTTTTTTTTTAACTCTCAAAATAAATTTTTTTTTTACATTTTTTATATATAACTCGTAAAATTTTATTGCAAAAAGTTATTACATATTTTTTATATTTCTTATTAATTGTAATAAACAAGAAAGTCTAACTACGTATTTATCAACTAATAACGCGTCTTTAAAACGTTTGTTTATCAAAGAGAATCTTAAATTGTAAAAAAAAAAGAAAACACGCTGATTTTAAAACCGCAAAGAAAATGAACGCTTCACAGTTATAAAACACTCTTCACTCTATTTATTTGAGGCACATGCAAAAAAATAGTTAAATTTATGTTTTTATACAACTTAGTTAAACACGCAAATCTCATTATGGCACAGAGTTACCGTTTTTAATAGTTAACTCTTCTTCTATATTAAGGTCTGTCAAGTCACTTGCTTTTTTTTATAGGTTTTTGGTGTTAGTAAATGAGTAAGTATGACAAGTCAGTTTGTTTTATTCATATTTTACATGTGAAGAAATATTGCTTTGCATTGACACAAAAAAAAATATTAAAACAATTTTTTTCAAGGCACAAGTCCATTAGATCGGTCATTTTTACTTGATCAGGCCACGAATTACTTATATCTGCTGGCCTCTTTCATACTCTTTATAGCTGTTGACATCAGTTCAGAAAAGGGGCAAAAAAATATCATTAAAAATTAAATAAAATTTTATTAGATCGTCCTCTTTTAAATTTTATCATTCGCTAGACGTTTAAAACCAAAATGCTGCAAACTAGCAAAACAAAATAGCTTTAAAACTTTGAAAAGCCAAACTGTTACAAAAGGTAATGAGTTAGGGCAAACGAAAATACAACATAACGAAAAAACAGAAATTAAACAAATATATTATTGAAGGATCGCCGTTAAAAACGTCGTAAGTGCCAGAATCATCATTTTTGAGAAGAGCGGAAAACGCCTTTTAAAGGCAGGATCATTGTTTTTTGCTATTTTTTTAGCTTCTCAAAATTAACGGTAATAAAAAGTTTTATTCAGAAACTCAAATAAATTTACTGTTTAACACATTTTTATGTGAAAAAACGTTTTACATCTAAAGCGCGGTGGAAGTTAAACGTTATTCCACTGAATGACTCTTTCTAATTAGATTTTGACAGCGATGAGGTGCAGAGTTTCGGCTGATTTGGTGTTAAGGCTATGAGGGAAATTAAGGTTGATTGTTATTGGCAAAAAACCGGTTTTGCTTTATGCTTTGCTTCAATTATCAAAATAAGTGATAATAAAAATTTAATTGATTTATCGAAAATTATAATTTTTTAGTTGAGTTCTTTTAAAAGAGTTAAAAATGCATACATACGTCAATTTTTATAATTTTTATTTTCAATGTTTAGCTACACCATTGACCTTAAGCTTAAATTATTAAACGATTCCAGTTTATTAGTAAAAATGTCCAACAAACTACTCGTAACCTATATTACATCTAAAAAGTAAATATTCTTTTACAATTTTAAGCTAATTTATTCAAATCATTTATGTGTTTTAAACAATCAAAGCCGAAAAAGGCATACCATTTCCTAATATATTGAGTGTTTTTTGTCTTTCGAAGGTTATTAAACTTTTAACAATAATGATGTGTTTTGTTTTGACTTAAAAGGAAATAAATATGTATAGCAAAATTAAAATACAAAACTTTTGTTACCTCTTAATATTTCTTGCCCACTTATTATAAGGTTAATATTATTAATGCTAATTAAATATATGTATATACAAATATATGTATGGAAGAATGTGTGACTTTTTAATTTATAATTATACATAACATAATTTAATAGCTACCAAAAGCAAGTTAATTTTTATAGACTTATACATTATATTTGTAATAGTTAAAGTATTTTGTTTTCTACTATACTTTTATTACTTAACAATTTTGTGTGTGTACTCAAGCCATAATTTATTTTTATTATTACTCATAATTTAACACATTTTTAAGGCAATACTTTTGTTGCTTTAAGAGATAAAAATTGTTTGTATATATTTCTCTGAGCTCATAAATAGTTAAAGTAGAGTCTATGCTTATTATATGTTGTTCCATATTTTCTGGCCCCTACCACCACTGAGTTTTTAATTAATTTCATCGTGGACTGACAGCTGTTCGTTGGATTGTATGTTTGCATTTTCATTAAAAGTTAACAAACGTTAGTATTAATAATAATCAATCATGTAATAACCATTATGTTTAACATGTATGTTGTTTTGATACATAATTAGAAAATATATGTTTTACTGCTGGTGTTTTGTGGTTTTGATTGAATTTCCTAGTTTTGTTTAAATTAAAGCTGTTCTACTTTAATTATTTTTTTTCATATGCTAATGTAAAACAAGCATATAATACATGCAGCTAAACTGCATTTAACAAGAATTTAATTAAAGTGATTATTTTTCAAAATATAAAAAAAAGTCCAACAAACTTGTTAGTTATAAAAGTTTTGTAAAAAAATTATGTTTATACTAAAATGCATGAATAAACAATTTCTTAAAAACTTGTTAACAACAAAATATACACAAAAACTAAAAAAATTGTTTTAATCATCAAAAGGTTGAACCAAAGGAAAAATGTTCAAATTTGCACCTATCACCAAAATGATTATATGAGTTACTTAGAATATTAAAAATATAAAAACAGCGATTTTTCCAATTAACAAAATGTTATATTTTAATTAAAAAATTAATTTAAAAAAAATTCAATATAAACAAGTTGTTAAGACAGTTTAATTCAATATACATTTTTTTCAAAAAGGAACCTAATTGATAAAAATATAAAAAATAAAATTGTTAATTAAATAAATTATTGAATTAATTAAAACCGTAATTAAATGTAATCCTAAGTTATTATAACACCTTAATTGAAAAACAGTGCCGATATTTTTTTCTGTGTATGTATAATATTTATTGAAATGTTTTTTCCCAAAAGAAATATATATTTTTTGTAAATTTTTAGAATCAAGATTATAAATATTGTTCCAGAATATGAATTATTGCAGTTTGAATGACAGCCATTAAATATCAGAAGCTGTCGCCAGTCGAAAGTCAAGTAGTGACTACATTACTACATAATTATTTAATCGTTATTCGAAATTAGGAAAACCTTAAGCATATAGCAATTAATAAAATAATTCAGACTTTAAAATTCCGCTTTAAATAAAAAAAGGGCTAAGAAAATATTTCCATAATGGAGAATATTATGACCTCACTTATCTGATAATAAAGAAATCTATCAATGAATAACAATAAACTGTAAATATTATCATAATAAGGTCCAATGGCACACATTTGTTAATTGATGCCTTTTAAACTGTAGCTCAGCAATTAAACATCTTAAATACCAATTTTTGTAGAATTTTATATATTTATAAAAGCTACAACAGCAGTTCCAATAAAACATGAATAATATTTATATAATTAAGCCGTCATTACCCTTTTTGGCCCGGCATTCGTTTGTAAAGAACACAAGGAAACAACAAATTTATTTTTAGGCCCGTAAATTACATCAGCAATAAATAAATCCAATACCACTCGAGGCAATTTAAATTAATTGTTATTATTTTTTTTTCGTTTTTTTAATGACCTTAAAAACCTTTTGCGGAAGTAAAATGAGCTTTATATTGTTTGTTACTCTAGTATGTCTAACATTTTAAAATCTAACTTACCTTCTCTCGGTCACAATTGCTACACGAACTCTAAAAACTAGATAAATTTCAGAAGCAGATGAAAACAATACTATAAGACTCCAGCAAAACAATAGCAAAAACAACACAAACACATTTATAATAACAAAGCAACGAAGTCAAGTGTAAAAATTTGGTGTGGCTTTAAAATGAAAAACAAATACAAGACTCCAAACTTAAATGTTACAACAAAACAAAAGAAAAAACAAAAAATTATGCCAAAACAAATAACTATAAAAATATGAAAAGATACACAGAGAAACAATTATACTGGGCACAAATTATTTTCCCATTATGAAATTACTCATTGTCGGTTGCATAAAATTTTTGTCTTCTTCTTCAAACTATTTTTATTGTTTTACTTTTTTACGTAGTATTTTGTTATTATTTTTCTTTTTTTTCGGTCTTCAAAAGAAAAGTTCAGTGAATTTACATTGTTATAACATCTTTACGATTACAAACTGATACTGGAAATAAAACCAACAAGATACTTTGAGAAAACACTGTGTCAGTCAGTCGTAGTTGTAAGTGCATACAGAAGCTTAAATATTCGATTAAAACCGCATTTAAATCCAGCCGGGTAAGAAGTTATAAAATATACAAAGTTGTACATTGTTGTTTATATGTATTGTTGTACGAGAAGCTGGAAAATATTTTAAAATAATAAAACAAATAAACAATCCACCAAACTAACTTACTGAGCTACAATCATAGTAACCCAAGTTTTATTGTGGATTTTTCCTTTGTTATTGGTGCTGTTTATTTGGTATTTTCTTTTTATGTTGTTATTGTTACTTCTTTTGCTGGTATTTTTTCGGTTGATATAAATGCATGTGAGTACATTGCATTAACATGACAACAAACCAACAACAAAACATGATATTTATATACATACATACATATAAACTAGCCGCAATTTATATCAAGAAAGATGATAATAATAATGATGACGATGTTTACTGTAATGCTGACAAAGACGCTATAAGTAATGGTAATGTTGGTTGTTTGGTTGGTTAAAAAAAAGCCAAGAGTTTTAAGCTTCCTGCATAATCAAGTCCAAATGCTGATAACGTATGTTGAAACAGTAGGTTAAAAAAGGGTCAAGCTTTAAAAACTTACAGCTTAAGTTAAATAGCCTACAAAATGTGATTAAAAAACTAAGTTTTAATGGCACTTAGGTCTTAGATTTTTGTATATACCATGAATAATTAACTGCATTTGATTGGGTATTTGGTGTGAGGCTTAGATTTGTCATAAAAGTAGTCTGGAGTTTGCTTTTCGCTTTTTTAACAAGTCAATAAAAATTATATTTTTACACTTTAAGAGATAAAGTCCTAGTTTGCTAGTTAATTTTTATTACTTAAAGATGCTTGCAAGGAAATCATATTAAAGTCTCAGATTTTTGTTATAAAACGTAAAGTGCCAAATTTTTTCTATAGCTATTTTTTAACTTAGGAACTCAAAATTAGGATACATTATTGATTTAATTGCTTGAAAAAATGGATGCAATGAAGATGTAACATTTTTTTTTAAATATTTATATTAATAATAAAGAAAGAGATAACTGTGATATAATTAACGTCATAATTTACTAACGGTGGTCACACAATTTTATTGCCTACTGTATTATACATATGTATGTATAAAAGAACGAACATCTTGCTGAAGAGCAATCCCTAAAATAACCTGAACCATTGAAAATTCTGGTTGACTAATGTCAACACAGAAGAAGTTTTGTTTTAATTGTGGTTATTATAAGGGTGGGCTTTTCGACTATAATTTTTTTAGTTAGCAGCGTTTTAAAGATGTAAATTAGCTTAGCTACAAATACTTTTTTACCCACTGTATCCTTTCATGTGCCAGCCCACTATATTCACGTAGAAAAAAAAACATTTTGAATAATTGCTATGTCTTATAATACTTTTAATCTTTTTCATATGTGTAAATGTGTTGTTGCCCAGGTAGAGCATATAACAAGCTGAGATTAAAACTAAAAGTGGTTAGATACAAAAAAAAAA
>NDXZ01036802.1:0-30097 GCA_003055125.1 Paykullia maculata | reverse complement strand
CTCTTTGCAGGTAACACAAAGGGACCGTACGTATCGGACCCAAGAGGGCTGAACCCTTCCATCTTTCGCAGCTGCCTGTTCAACCTAACCTAACCTTTTTAATAAATGATTTCTTCCTTCTTTCTTTTTTAATGTGTAAGAACACACTTTACCAATTTGCATATAAAACTATTGTTAATTCATAAATTATTTATTTGATTTACTTGTCAGATTCAATTTATGAGTTTTTAATTAAGTCAATTTATCTGACTTGGAATTTTGTTTCTTATATACATATGTACGCACACATACATATATATACATACATAAGTATGTATGTTTTTTTTAGTTTCGTTATAAATCCCACTTAGCATTTGGAAGATTGTTTTGTGATTAATCACCTAACTGAGTCTTCCTCGAGTACTTTTGATGATTGAAAACTGCTTAATCACTAGCGCGCTTAAAAAAAGATCCAAAAATGATTCGGAAATACAATCACAAAATCTAAAGCAATCATAAATGTATGTAAATAAACGTTTCAACTAACAATTATTTTATATATATGTACATATATATATATAAATAAACTTCATTGAAATTAATATACAAAAATTTAATTTTAAATTTTTTGTAACGCAAATGTTTAGAATACGACTCAAAAATGACTCGTAAATGATTAAAGTTACGACTTAAAAACGACTCGAAAATGACTCTTAAACGATTAAAATGCGACTTAAAAATGATTTTAAAAAGACTTGCAATCGATTAGAATTAGATTAAAATATGACTCGAAAATGATTAAAAACTAAACAGAAAACGGGTTAAAAAAGACTCATCAAGAAGAGTCGCGAGTAGGGTATCATTTTTTCCCGACAAAAGTACCATTTATGATCAGAAAATGAGCGCTAAATGATTGTTTTATTCGCGTAGAAGAGTCATTAAAGACTCGAATATGATCAAAATTTCCATTAAATGCTGAGTGGTTATGGAATAAAAAGTAGTTCAAAAATTGTTTTAAAACTTTCATTAACATATAAAAGTATTTCAAGTTTTTCTAGGTGTAAATATAAAATTAATATTACCTTTGTAATAAAAACATTTAAAAATTGCACATTTACCAATTAAAAAAATAAAAACCTATTGCGAACTTTCTATCAATTTTTAATTAAATCAACATTTCTTATATATTTGCTAATGGTTTTTGTTTCGGCAGTATAAATATTTAAATTAAAGTACAAAAACGATGAAAGAATGATATGTAATAGTGTTCAATTATAGGCTGAAATTAGGAAACTTATTCCATACAAAATAATAATACGTCATGGAAGTAAAAGCATACTTGAACATAGAATCACAATTTTAAAAACATCATTTGAAAGATATCTGAGAAATGAATGAAATCTGTGCAAAATAAAAGTATAATTCAAATGGTCGGCTAAAAGAAACATTTTAATTTTAAATATATATTATAATAGTTTTAATCAATACCGACCTACTGTTAGGTTAATGAGCTTAAAAAGCATTAATAACTAACATTCAATCCAACAAAGAGACAAAGAGAGAGAAACACTAAATCGACTACCAAATCATATGTGCCTTACATAAGTACGTACAAATATTCTAAAGCAAATGTTTGCTTTCCTCATAAAAAGAGGAAAGTTAAAAAATATATATAAGTTTTCGTGTATCAGCTTCAAGCGCATAAAAAACATAACATATTTTTGATTAATTTGTTAACCTTAGTTTGTAAGTTTCTTTGTCAACGCAAAGCTACTGTTATCTTTCGTTGTGCAACTAAATATTTTCATACGTAATATGAATGCAACACCTGGTTTACTAGAGAAAAAGTTTTGGAAATACTCAGTCAGAGAAAAAGAAAATGCTAAATGATCGTAAATTAATAATCATTTAGCAAAACACATTTGCATCCACCAGTTTTTAACGCATACATTAAAAGCAAACATCAATGCCGCCCTTTTTTTGAAGTGTTCATACAAGTGTTAATGGGTGTTTGTGTTTGTTTTAAATATAAATATTTAGTTGCATTGTTTTTTAATACTTTCCATAATGAATGTTTGCATAAATATATGCAAAAAAGTTTGGTTTCCATTTAATAAGAGTCGTCCTCGATGTTGGTTTGTTTTATACCAGCGCATATACATACATACATATGTTCAAACAAACATACTCATTTACCGCCACACTCTGTGCAAAAGTGGCAAGTTGTGGTATTTGTGTTTAACTTGGTCGCGTCACATTATTTTCTAATTGGAGTTTAGAATCTTTATGCACAATGTTTTCCTGTGTGTGTGTGTGTGTGCATTTAAATAAAATTTCCTTATAAATCTACATACTAAATGTCAAATATTATAGCCAATGTGAATGCGTTTTTCTAAAGTTTGTTTAAACGTTTAGTAGAAATTACGGCCAACATGTGTGTCAAGATCTGAAATTGAACTTAAATTTCGAAAACAATAAGGCTTCTATGAAAATAAAAATTTAAGCTTAAGCTTTGGAAGACATTTTTTATAATATATAAGAATGCATTTATAAAATAGGGTGGCTCTTGTAGTTTTCAAATAAAGTATGAAAATACCATAAATCCAAAAAAAAAATGTGCATTAATATTTAAAATAAGTTTCTAACTATCAACTTAATCTCTGTAAAAATTCATAATTTTATTAATCTATTATTTGATTTATTTTTATAATTTTTCTTTTTGTTTGAGTTTATTTTATTTACTTTTTACAAACTAACGCCCAATTATCACATTAAGAATATACCTTCTAAAACTATTATTACTGAAACCTCTAAATAATATACAAATTTTCTTTGTCAATGTGTGTGTGTGTGTGAGTGTGAGTGCCCGTTATTCTCTTTCCTCTACAACTAGTTTTTTCTATGCAGTTTTATATGAGAAATGTAACCGAAATGCAACCACAATCCAAACGGACATATGTGGAAGATTAATATGTGAATTTGGTTAAAACTAAAAAAAAAAACGCTGCATCAACATAACGGCAACGTAAAAAAACCTCAAACAAACAAAAATAAAATGACAAATCAGCAGCAAAGAGAATATTAGAAAAAGAATAAAACATTATAATTTGCTGAAAACAAAACAGGGATGGTAAATGATCATTAATGATTATTTCGACACAGAATGCAAATAATGATGGCAAAAAAGTATGACATTTTAAATTATTAGTTTGAGTTTTTCGTTGTTTTTAATTTGTTTCGGAAGTTTTTTTATGGATGTAAAACTGAACGCAAATTATAGAGGAGGTTTTTGTAATTCTGCAAAATTATAATGTTATTTAGCGTAGTTTTAAAGTTTTGAAATTAAATATTTTCAACAAAAGTCATATTAATAATTTGTATAATTAAACTGTTATGACAGAAGAAAAAATAGATACTGTGATATTAGGCAAAAAAATGATAATAAATCTTGAAACAAAATTCAAATATTCTTAAAGAAAAACCGTACTATTTCAAAGAATTATCCTTAAATATTTTAGAACAACAAAAAACTTCCTAAATTAAGTCCTATTTGTTTAAAATTATTGTTCTTAAATCAAGCTTTTTGTACTTAATTTGAGAATATCAGTACTTACCGTACTTTTATATACGATTCAGGATTAAAAGTTTGAGATTTTAAAACAAATTTGCTTAAATCAAAATTTTGTTATAAAAGACATCGAATGAGATAGAGCCCATGCCAATGAAAATTTTTTATCTCTTAATTTATCTCGAAATTTTTTTTACAAAAGCACTTAAGTTAAGCAAAAGTGTACTAAAAGAAAAAGTTCAAATGTTTTAACTACTGCCGCAAATTTTTTATCTCACAAATGCCAACAGCTTAAGCATTTAAGGTTCTTATCACATTTAACATAAAAATTAACAAACTTTCACAATCAACGCCAGAAATGTTATGCAAAGTATTGCCAAAAACTACTAAAAATACGGAATATTGAAATTAGATCCAACAATCATTTAATCTATTTGTAATTAAGTTAATTATTTCACAAAAAGACTGTTTTTTGCCAAATGCAAGCATTTAAAGTAAAAGCAATAACGGCAAAAACAAAAAGGGAAGAAATACACACACACACTTAAACATACATGGAGAACATCATTGTGCTAATGTTTTAATCTCTAAATGCAAATGGATCTTGTAGACAAAACTACTAGACACGCACACATTTATAGTCAGCCATACTTGTGTGTATTTCTGTGTGCGTGTGTGTGTGTGTGTGTATGTATATATTTATAAACACATAATCATGTATCTAGAGTACATTATCATGCATTATATATGCATTCGAATGCAAAGACACACAAACACTCAGACATGCATAAAAGCATACAATGATGCAATTAAAATTGCAAACTAAACTAGAATTGTTTAGTTTTAGATGCAATTGCTAATGTTGTAGTTGGTGCAGATGTTAGTTGGTTGGTTTATAAATGGTTCAGTTGTTGTTAGTATTTCCCACATTATTTTGCACTACTGCTTTTAAGCACACTTATCGCTGCACATAAGATGTAATGAACTCCTACAGTTCTGGCGAATGCCCAGTCATACTAGTCATTAAGTTTACTGTTACTTATAAAATGTCCATGTTTTTGCATCTATTCTTTATTTCCTTCTATATAAAAACTGAATTGGTAGGAATATAGAATTTATCGCTGCAATTTTTCAAAAATAAGAGAAACTAAACTTGACTAACCGTTGCACTTTAAAGCAACTGATATAAATTAAAGTTACAAACGGTACTGTAGGGTTGCATCTAAAAATGTTGGCTGGTATTAGTCTGAATATGATTACGTAAAACAGCCGCATAAACTGAGTTTACATACACACAAACTTGCTTAGGAGAATTCGCATATAGATTTTCAACGGATTTTGGGACCAAATAGATACAAAATGAAAATATATAGAAACAAAGTTGCGGCAACGTTTTGGTCTATATTTTGGCATCGGCAACCTTACACATAAAAACACATACCTACATATACTATATACATATGTATATATTCCTACCCACACATTTATAATACTGTTGATGGTGTGTGTAGGAGTTAGAATGCGTTGTCTGCACATCTAATAGAATTTGCATTTATATCTGGCCATAATTTCATTATATTTTGAGGTTATAGATAGAATTTTGTCAGAGTTAATGTTAAAGAGAGCGTCAATCCTAGCAAGGGCGAGAATCAAAAACAAATAAAATGTATTTTACATTTAAAAACCGACATTGAAATTGTTTAATACCAGGAATAGATATTCTATATGACTGTTCTTTATATGTATGTTTATGTTTACGCTTACACGTAAAATATGTTACAAAAACAATACTAAAATCTACAGACATCACAAATAGATCATACAAACAAGCTTAAATATGAATCAAAAATTATTAAAAACCCACCAGAAAACGGGTTAAAAATACTTATCAAGAAATGTCGCAGGTGGGGTACCATTTTCTCCTGCCAAAAGTATATTTTATGATCAGAAAATTAGCGCACACATGATTTTCTTTATTTATCAAATACTGAGTGCGAAGTATGATTTAAATCGAATAAGCTAAAATAATCAATAACTAGGAAATAAACAAACCACTTTTTATTTACATGAAAAAATTCCAGAGTAGTCTTATCCAAAATTGTAGCTTTTTAATTTCGGCTTAAAATGAGTTTTTTTACGGCCAACTAAAAATCGGCAAAGAACGTCACTGTAATTTCCAAAAGTGCGCAAGTGATAGTTCCAGTTAAAATGTTACATGAAGCCGAGCTTTAACTCGGCGAATTTTGCACCCATTCTTAAGTCTATACTAATAAAGGATTTTTCTGAATCCGAAACTCAAGTAAAATGATTAAAAACAGTAGACAGAGTTTGTTTGCTGAGCAGAAATTGAAGTCTAAGAGAACCTGATTTCTAGCCCAAAATCATATTTTGCGAGAAAATATGCAGACGCTTAACCTTACGTAATACCATATGGCAAAAACAGTACTGATTTTTATTAATTTTAAACTGATGGCATTGTAGGTCTATTCGTTCTTCAAAATGAAATTGGTGCGGCCATCACGGTTAACCATAAGCGCTACAGATCAATGATAACCAATTTCTTTTGTTCCTTATTAAACATTAATATAACTGCTTTAGAGGTACCGTCAATTGGTTATGAAATAACTAACAACGAATGTGTTTTTTTTTAGTATTTCAAAGTCAAAAGTCCAAAGCTTATGACAAACAACGAATTAGTTTTTCTTTTAAAACTTGTCGACAAAATCTTATAAGGAAAATTACTGTATTTGAAGTAAACGGCAAAGTCTCTTACTATACGATATAACAATATTCTAATGTTCAAATCTTAAGTATATTTTTTTTACAAATCCACTGTGCGACAGACATATAAAATTCAGACAGACTTTTAAACACAATTGGTGCGTATATTTAGGACATCATGTTTGAACATGACACGTGTAACGTTAATAATTAAATGTGCAAATTGTTAAGGATATCCTGAACAAATGCATTTTTATCCTTTTTATATTAAAACGATTTATAAAAAAAGTGTGCATATTTAAACAGAAGTAACCATCAGTGCATCAACTCGTCTAGCCATTCATTTATCAATTTATCCAGCCAACGAAACACATATCTCATATCGATCGATAAAATTAATGAAATATCGAATAAAATTGAGACAAATTTACTTTACATTAAAACATACATTAACAAACACACATGTTACTTAGTATGTATAGGAATTTAATTATGAAGCTGTTGTATATGAGGTGTTGCTACTGCTTCTGTGTGTTGCAAATTATGTTGTGTTTACGATATTACTGGTACTGTTACACTAGAGTTAACTACTTTGTTGTTGTTTTTCTTTTCTTCCTGAATCAGTTAATGTTGTTGCTGTTTTTATTGAAGATATTGACACAGATGATGTTTGTTTGTAAATAGACGCTTAAATCTCTCTCTTCCTCTCTTACTCTTTTCAATGTCAATGTATATTGCTTCGTAATTGCATGCATTTCTTCTCTGTACTCGTATACATATTTTTAAATGTGTGAATTAAAATGTTTGATTGTATATGTATAGAGTGCATTTTAAAAAGTGTTTGCATTTCATTTTGCTGTTTATTTTGTGCCTGCCATACAACAACAATAGAATACAAAACAATAAAACACTTAAATGTTGTCGTGCATCATGTTGTACCATATTGATACTGACTAGCTAAAGTCTGGAGTCATATAATGAATACATATATATATGTATGTATGCACGCACTTTTACATAGAAATAATAGACACACACACATACACATGATGCTAGTCAAGGTCTCTAAAACTGTGGCAAATACTGCAGGCTTTTAAAGTTTTCATATTTGTTAGTTCTATTTTGTATATAAATCGAGCATGTATGGGAACATGTGTGTTTTTATTGGGAAGAGGGTGAAATCTGTTAAAGTTTTTTGTTTTGTTTAATTTGCTTGCTGCTACGGATGTTTTGTATAGTTATTTAAAGACATGTCATTTGTTGTCATTGCATGTGATGTAATATCCTTGTTGCGGTCATGAATACCTTTGTCATGCTGTATCTTTTTTCTGGCCTTTTGATTTTTTAGCTGTAAAATGATACCAAAGAAAGAAAAAGAAAAGCAATCAAATATACTAAAATATAAATAACAATATATGTTTAACTTATATGTATGTTGAAGATTACATAGTTATAAAATCAAATCAAAAAAAATATAAAACTTGTAGTTTTTTTTATGATATTTACCCGTTGTATTGTTTCCTCAAAATTTTGATGGGGCTCTACACGTTTCATGGTACCACAGTTTCTCATTTTTTCCGAAGTCTGAAAATATAACAAAAAACGAACCTTTAAGTTTCTAGTGAAAGTCATAGCTCTAATAAATTAGTCTTAAGTTTTAATTTGTGCTAAAGTCTGTATTCACAACAAATTAAAATCTATTTATGTATTTAACAGTTTATTTAAATAATGCTGCTTTAACTCGACCTATAAGTAATTTTATTTATTCAAATTAATCATACGCCACATGACTTGTATTTGGTTATTTAATTTTATTTACAGTACATTTGTTTTGTAGTTTTATAACAACATTAAAATTTAATTGTTATGAGGTCAATATTAAATCATGAAATTAAAAAATATTATTTTTCTTAAGTTTTTTGTCAAGTTTAAAATGTCTTATTTTAACTTAAATACTTCTATTATTAATCATTAATTGCAATAAGAATATGTTAAAAAAGCAAATCAGTTTGTTGTACACGCACACATCTACAATTGTCTTTGTAATTATAAAATAAAAATGTATAATAATAATATAAAATAAATTTATTTGTTTGTTTAACTTAATGTGTGTTTTGTAAGAACGTGTTGTTTGTTTAATTAAGCATCACTGCGGAGGCCTGTGGGCAAATAACATTTTAGAACACATTTAAAAATCGTTGGCTTTTTTGAAAGTTAATTTTTTTACAGTACAATACAAAAATTGTCGTATAAGAAAATGTGGAAAATTATATACTTTTTGCAAACAAATCAAAGTCAAAGCAAAGCCAGTAAGAAAACGTATGGGCTTTTATTTTCTATTACTCTTATGTAGTTTAGCCACAGAAGATACTGCAAATTGTTAGTAGATATTGTACATCTAAATCCATTTAATAATTACAAGTTTATTTTTTTGAGGCAAAATGACCGCTTGCTGGAGTTTATGCGATTCTGAACATCATCGGTGCCAGTAGCTCGGGGGAGATATTGTCTATACCTGGGGTTTTATTATTTTTTAGGGCTGTTATGGAGTTCATAATTTCGGATATATCCGGGCATTCTATGGATATATCATTCCTTATACTAAGATACACTAAGCGCAGTCACAAGGATCGTGCTGCATGTTTTCTCTATTTGACAACATTGTGAAGTAATATTAAACCCACTGCTCCATCTGGCCTTTTTTTCGATATTATTAGTTCCCCGTTGCTAGGTTTGAGAGGTTTGGTCGCTGTAAAGTTCCTTTGAGTGAGTTGTCTGGTTATATTATACAGATCCTTAGTTCAATTTGGCGCAGATGCAATTTCGGCTCCTTTTGCAAGTTCCTTAGCCCATTTGAGTTTGTAGTAGGTTTTTAATTGGTGAAAGTTAATTTTTGTTTAAAAAATATTTTTTAAAACTCCAGTCAGAGAGAAGTAAATAGACACAATTTCAAAAATTGGCATATTTTTTTATTTGTTTAACCTTTCAAGAATACGAAATTTTGAATAACTGATCTAAGTTAAATTCTGTTTAACAAAAAGATAACATTTAAGGTGTCAAGCTCTTGCGAATGCGACGGTGTCTTAGTTTATTCCTACCTATTACTTGTTAGTTACCGTTAAATAATCAAGTATTATGTTTAACTTAAATACTCTATCTTAATAATATTTACGTTGAACTTTTCGCACTTTTTTATATTTCGACTTTAATTTTACTTCTTTTTGAATCGTTTTAAAATTAATATTGTTAACAAATTAACCCAGTGCATGTTTTTCACAGTTACTTTTTAATTTAAACTCACTATAAATTATCTTTACATTAATTGCTTTGTTTTATGAAGTTTTTTTTTTTCAAATATTCACTTCTCAATATTGAAGTTTCCAGTTTATTATTTTAACTTTTTTGCATCCTTTAATACCTAATGACTTGTTCAGGTGTCTTAATAGTTTTAAGGCAATTACCAGGAGTTTATTTTTGCCCTTTTTATTAGATGTAAATTTTTTCTTTCTATTGGAATTTTTTTACCTCTAAAGATGTTTCTCTTCTATTTCAACCTAAACGGTCAATGTTTAACCAAGAAACGGAAACCACAAAAGGAAAAAGAAGAGCTAAAATGAATTAAGCGAAATATTTTCGTAATGAATACATTTTGTATTATTTATGTTGTTTTTATTGCTGTTGTTCACTAAGTTGATGACTTACTTGACGAGTATTTTGCAAGCATCACCTGTGTATTCTTTTTTGCTTAAATTTATACACTTTTTTATTATTGTTGTTGTTTTATATTTATATCCTGCCATGTTTTTGTTTATTTACTCTTTTTTATGTTTAGTTTTTTTTCTGTTTTTTTTTTACCAGAAAACCGAAAATGAAGCCAACAACACAAAAACAACTGTCAGAATTTTTTATTTTTTCTTGTTTCTTTTATTGTTAAACATACACATTGTCGAAGGTGTTTGGACTGCTATTGTTGATGTACTTTACTGCCCTGAAATTATGTGTGTAAATGTGTGTTTAAGTCCAATTTCATTCAGGATATTGTAGAGGAAACATTTGCTACTAGTCAAGTACACTTTTGTTTACAAGTGTTTTTGTGTTTTGTTCCTTTCTATTCTCATTCATTTTTTTTAATTTGTTTCCTACCGTTTAGTTGTTTTGCTATGCATCCTTTTCGCGTGCATATGTGTGCTGAAGTTTGTGTTGATTCAACGCGCGTCTATTTTGTACTTTATACGACCACAAAAATACATACATACTTTTGTATGTAAACATACATACATTCACATTTATATCTGGACATTGTGGTCTTTTAAACATGTATGAAATAATAAAACAACTACAATGCCAATAAATGGACAAGTACAAGAAGTACATTAAACTGTTTCTTTATGTACGTTTACAGTTTATGTGTGCATGTGTATTAATAAATTTCTACACAGTCAGATTGTCTTGGTAATTAATGTTTTTTCCGTTTTGTTTTGTTAGAATTGAAATGGACGCGGGTAGTTACAAAAAGTCATTTTAAAATAATAAATTGTATTTCATTTATCAACAACTAATTTTCTGATAGATTTACGCATTAGTTTGGTTAACACTTTTATTGGCAGGGCAGTGCCCGCAATTTTTTGAATTGCTTTGAGAAAGAAACTTTTCAGATTGCTTTTATAGTTGTATTGCAATTGTTAATATTTTTTGTTACCACTATTGCCTGCTTTTATCCATGTAGTATCTGCTCTTGTTCTTGCACATATTTTTTCTTCATTTATTTTTTCGACATTTTTTTCATCTTCATTTATTATTTAAGCACAATTTGTGTGTTTAGTTGGTCATGCATCGTTTATTTGTTTTTTTTTTTTTCACCAACAAGGCAGCAGTATCGGCCATAACAACAAAAGTTAAAGCTACATACATTTGGTCGTGAAATGGTTGAAAGAGAGGTCATAAATAGCTGGGGAAATGTAACAATGCTTGTATGATCTTCTGTAGTTTCCTTTCATTATTTTGAGATTATAATATCAAAAGTGTTAGAATAATCTATAGTTTTTCACTTTGCCAATTTAATGTTTTTTTTTCATTAGTTGCTTTCGTTTCCATTTAGTGATGTTTCAAACGAAAAATATTATTCTTATTAATACTTAATTTTTAAAGATGTTAAAATATGTATGTACGTATGATGGTTATATATTTCATTTATATAAATATTTGAGTCGTATATTAAATTGCTTTAAAAGAATAATATTTATGAAAAGGTTTCAAAGTTCCTATTAATTATCTTTAATTAAATTAAGCAAAAATATTTTTTTCTTATTAAAGGCATAAAAGTTAATAAAAAAAACTGGTAAAAATGTTCTAAGCAATTAGCTTTTCAGAAACAACAACTTAATGTATTGAAATACAAATTACACAATAATTTATTGAAAATAATTTTTTTTATAAGGTAAAACTTAAATTCTTTAAACAAACACAAAATTTTAAAATCGCCTCAATTTAAAGTAACACAAATAAAAGAGGTAATGTTTACTTAATATTTTTATGATTTCAATACAAAATTTTCTAACAATTAATTAAAAATAGTTTTTAATTTTATTATATATTTTGTTTTTCAATATTTCGCCAGTTCGTTGTGCGGCATTGTCAGGAAATTATTATTTGTTATTTAAAATTATATTTTTCAAACCAAAATATTAAATTTAAAAAATCAGTAATAATTTCTTGACGATGCCACACAACGGACTGGTAAAATATTGAAAAACAAAAAATATAATAAAACTAAAAATTATTTTATAAAAAAAAAAACAGGGGCAAATTTCGGCATTCGATAACTTAAGCTTAATTAATAAATTTGTAAATTTTTTTTTGTGTTTTTACATATTCCAGGAGTTACTATAAAAGATTAGCTCATTAACACATGTAAGAACAAAGTCTATAAACTTTCAAAAAGCTAAAAAATAAGAATTATAGTCGTGGCTTTTTTTTTTGGCTGATTTACATACAATACATACTGAATTTACATACGGGATGGTAAGAATATAAAGAAAGTTCGGAATCAATTTAAAAATTGATTCACTTAGGCAGTACCTACAACACATGGCGAATGAGTTTTAATGCGAGCAAAAAAGCTGAATATTAATCATAAATCCCTTACAACTTAAAAATTATTGGATGCTTTTATATTGATCAGTAAACTTTCATGCTAAAATTAGTAGTTCAAATACTAAGCTACATTATTAAATACGATACTATCTAAGCTTTTGCAAAAGAAATATGCACCAAAAATTGCTATAAATAAGGATTTTAATATAACGTGTTAAGAAATATCTTCAATTTATTTTTTTTTTTATGTTAAAGAAATAAAGGTAAATTACAACTGCCTTTTCAAAAATAAATTTAGAAAAATTAATACCCCAGCAGTAAATTAATTGAAAAAAAATTTAAATATCTTTATTTAGATAATTTAATAAAAAGGCAAGTAATAAGTAAATATGTCTTTATGCTTTTCGATATCTTATCGAAGTCAAACTGTTAAAATAAAGTTTAAAAGTTTTGTAAAAAATATCCCCGATTCATTAGCAAGAAATTAAATTAAGTTAAATTTAACATTTCCATATGTAATAAAGAATTATTGTTTGATTTTTTTATATATACATTTTAAATAAGAAAGTCCTTTAAACCTTTAAAGCAAGGAATATAAATTTTAATACTTATTCTATAAACATTTCTATCACAAATTATTTTTAGAAAATTTTAAGGACAAGTTTTTATTTTTCTGTATATAGAAAGTTAAAAACATAAATTGTTTATTCAAGTAAGAGTAAAAAAATTTTATATTAAACTGATCTTAAAGAGAAAAGTGTAATTATTTTACTGATGTTAAAGCGGTTTTCCTTTAATAAAAAATTTAAAGTACTTAATTTTACGTAACATTGACAAGCAGGCATCAAGCTGTTAAGCAATTTTGCAAACTTTTTGTTTTGTTATTTGTTTTAATGCAGTAAAATTAGTCATAAATTAAACAATATCAACTATTACGACAAGTTTTTGTCAAAACAAATAACGTGTCAAAAAAAAACATTACACCTACAAAATGTTAATTTCGAACGAATTTCTAATTGTTTATAAATTTTTATCGACAAAAGTAATAAAATTAAGAGATTATAAGTTATTAACAAATTTTAAAATTAGTCACCAATTTTTTTGCTTAGGAAATGCGTTTCTTGCACTCTTATATGAAAATTAGAATGAAAACGTATATAAAATTAATACAAAAACTAACGTTGTGAACTAAAAATTGTAACAAAATATTAATATGCCAATAGAAATGAATGAGCGTATGACGTTATTCAAAACAAATTTTAATATATTGCGGACCAAGTAGAGAGCGCCATGCTTACATCAGCTTATAATTATTTTATCATGATTTCCACATTTTCAGCAGTTTTTTAAATGATTAGTTTTTATATTAAAAACGACATTCATTTATAATCTGAGGGCAAATTACGGCATTCGATATCGAATGAAATTTTGTTCGATCGATTGAGTTTTCTGTGAATTTGGTATAGGAATTCTAATTAGAATTTTTTATTTTCGATCGATATCGAATGCCGTAATTTGCCCACTGATCAATGCAGAACTTAATAGAGATTTTATTTAATGTACATACATCTAAAATAATTGTTTAATTGAAAGGCCTTATGAAGTTTTGTTAAATTAAATACAATTTCCATTATGTTCAAATAATAAGACATTTAAAATTTTTGTAAACAATTTATTTACCAAAAATTAAAACACAAGAAAAAGACTTTCGGTACTGGAAACAGGAAAAAACTACCAAACATAAGTTTTTGTTGTGATAATCAAATTTTTTATCGTTGGGAACTATTTTCTTGAAATAGAAATGGTTTTATTACAAAATAAAAGTTTTATTGCAAGATCTAATCTACTTAAAAGGCAAATTATTCGGTTACCACAGCGATACTTTTTTCTAAGTGTACTCTTTCCTTTTAATGTTTTTAATATTAAACATTTTCTTAATGCCATTAAATGCATTTACATAAAGTAGTTTTCTGATTAGAAATGTTATAGCCAATAGTCAATAGCCAATGAAATAAAACCTATTGAATACTTCATTGAAATTCCCTTTCAAAAACCTTATTAATTAAACCACTAATGAGTGTTTAACGTATTTTCCATAACATGTATTATTAATTAGAACTCCAGCACATGATTTTCAATTGGATTTGAAAAAGTTTCCACTTTAAGTGTTCGCATACATTAAGACATACATGTAATACATGCTTAAAAAGTTTTTCTTTACTCCTCATTCATTGCAGTCTAAAAAATCTAATACAATTAAATTAAACAGAAAAAAAAACATAAAAATTAAGCTCTTTAAAATGATGGAGATGTTTGTGTAGTTAAAAGTAAACTAAATGAAATAAAACCCAATTATTCTGAGCAAACAAACAAGCGGCCAACAAAATCTAACTCTTCCATTTTTTTTTACCCTGACTGTCTGCCAGCCTTTCTGCCAGGAAAGTAAGACAATTTACAAATGTGTACAATTTATTTATCTTTCTTTAGTTACATTCATTTATTTAACATTCTGCCACTTATACAACAAACGTTTTAGCGTATATATATACATAGATATATATATATATATATGTGTGTGTGTGTGTGTGTATAAATGAATGTAGTTGTATAGTATATTCAGTATAATCCTGAAATTAACCTTTTTTTATTCTTCTATAAAAACTGTTTAGTGTATCTTTCACTACTTATAGTTTGCGTTGCTGCCAACTTTACGGTATTGGTGTGTCTTACCTTTAGTTGCATGCCTTCGTTTGGATTTAGTTCATCGCCAGTTTGTCGTAAGCCGTTAATAAAACGAGCAAACACAGTACGTCTTTTATGCTTGTTACGGCCTTCTGTAAGACAAACAACATTTATAGACAATAGAATAACAAAGAACACAATCACTTAAATGCCTTTAAACACTCAAAAAAAGTTACTATGAAATGACATTAGGCAGACAGCAACAACCATTAACTTAAGAATGCTAAATACAATTACAATTTAAATACAGTTTAAAATGAATTTGTGTCTATTAAGCTAAATTGTTGCTCGACTGTTTTTTTTATTTCTACTCATTTTATACTTTACCTGTTGCAGCAAATTCATAAAAGAAATTAGACCGTGCTCCTGGGTAGCTGTGCTGCATACCACTACTTAAATTAACTGAAGACTTTGAGTCGATAACACTGCGAGCCATACGATTGACCAACTCATTTTGGGCATAACTATAGATTTCGTTTTCCTCACGATTTGACAGACAACTAGAGGGCTGTTGATTGTTGAAAAACAAAAATACAAAAGTATTAATATTTATATCAAGTTTGTAGTAAGAAAAATTCTTACCGAATATTTTCCAGGCACATACAGTGGTTGACTATGACTAGAGGGCAGTATGGCTTGATTGGCTATATTTCCAGTTATCATGGCACTAACACCCATTCCAAAACTTCCACTGGCTCCACTACTGTTACCTCTTCTTAATGTCCCCATATTTAAACCGCCACTAGTGGCCAATCTCATATGTCGTTCTCTCCATTTCGCACTGCGTGCATTTTCAATGGCATCTAAAACATCTTCATAAGGCATATTGATTTCTTTGCTGTAATGAGCAGCCAAACCCTCCAGATAGCCACGCTTGCCTTCCTGCAATTATATCAAAATCATTTTGATTAATGTCTCAAACATTTTTTCAAATTTATTAATAAATTAATGTTAATCTTGTATGAAACAAGATAAACTTAAGGAAATGTAAAAATAATTACAATTATTCTTTAAATTTAAAATTTGTTGAATAATCCGATGAATATTTTTTCTTAATTCAAAAAAAATTTTATTACAAGACAATTTTTCAAAAATATTTTTTTAAGTGTAAAAAAAAGATTTCATTAATTTAACGGTAAAAAAATTCACTATAATTTTAAAATTTATTTAAAAAAAATGCCTGCCCTTCAAAATGCCTGTCAATAATTTTTTTGTAAATGCGAAATTTATAAAAAATTTTACTTAAACAGAAAATTTTCAAAAATATCTCAATATATGTATGATTGTATTTAAATTCTTTTGTTTAAAAAAATCTGCAAATTTGCTCAAATTTGTATATAAAAGTGATGAAATAAAAATTATATTAAAATGAAAATTTTCTAAATAAAAATTGAAAACGTCAATTTTATGTTGAGCATGATTTTTCGACAGTTTTCTTTACACATTTTAGAATTTGTATTCAGTTTAATTTTTATTTTAATGTAGCTGTTCAAAAAGCAAATCAAATTTCAAAGATAAGATCTGAAACCAAAAATAAATAACATTAAAACTTTGTTCAACAAATTAAAGACCAAAAAACACAACAAATTTCAAAATTGTATTTAAACTTTTATCGAATATAGAAATCTCTAATAACTTTATTTTTGTTGATTTTTTTTTAATGTTTAAACCTTTCATTCCCTTAAGATAGCATTCCCTATAGATAATAAACCTTTTTCAACAATATAAGAAATCAGTCTTTAAAACTTTTTTCATATAAATCTGATATCAAATCATTATCTTTTTATTATGTCTTAGACAAGAAGAGGTGAAACATTTTTGTTAGATTTGGTTTAAAATTTTTAACTATATTTAGATTTTAAAAAAACCAAAATACAAACTATATTTTGAATTGTTTCACTTCTAGGTTTTATTTTCGGTGCAAAATCTATCAGCAAACTAAGAATAAAAATTTATGACTCCACATTCTTTAAGAAAACCAAAGATGCCAACATCAGAGGCCGTTTTTTATCAATGATTTACAAATTTTCGTAAAAAAAACTTTGATTATTACAGGTTGTGCAAACTCGCTATGTCCAAAAACAGTTATTTGTTTATACAAATGTGAGCCCTTGTGTGCCGAGGGCGACACTTTTTAGCAGTAAGATTTTGTTGTAGGTATCGATAATGATACATGACCTTCATCAAACACCTGTCAATTAAATTTGATGTGGGGGGATTTAGTGTGAAAACACAATTTGCGGAGAAGACAATTTTGGATGTATTACAAGATTTTTTTGTCAACTGTAAGGTTTAGTTGTAAACGTACAATTTGATTGTTGCAGCTACTTAATTTAGCTTCGCAATATTAATATAACAGATTCCGAAATTTGCAAAAAAAAATTTATAAACAACAATCAACTAGTAAATTCTCGATTTGCTACCAATATGTCTCGTAAAAAATCCTCTTTGAGGACTTTTAATAAAATTCTATCTATAAACTTTTATTGTATTTATTGCATTTCGCCAGATCTTGTGATCAGTAGGTTTTGGTAAGCTCCTGCAGTAATTTTAAAATTAAGCGACTAATGTGTAATTTTTGAAGAATTTTTTTTAAATATATAAAAATTACCAGTTTTTTTCTTTATCAAAAAATCATAGCAAAGAAAAATTGAATAAAATTGCTCATCAAAAAATACGTCGTCATTATAGTCATATAGTAACGTGTCTAGTGCAAAGATAACCACATTCCTTTAAGAAAAATATTTATCAACAAAAATTTCTTTTTATTAAAACTTTATTTCAATTTTCTTAAATGATGCGTTTATACATTTTAAAACAAATATTTACTCTCATAATCCACACAAAAAAAAATGTTTTAAGCAAATCGATGTACTTTCAATAGCAACTTATACCTGCCTAATATAAGAACCTTATAATGAAAGAAACTCTATAGTCAACATATTTAAATATTGCAAATACTAAAAACCAACATTTGAATTCCATTTAATATTAAGCCTTAAGGAAACAATATGGCTGTTATTATATTTGCATAAAAATTTACTTTTTATGCCTCTTACTTCTAGTTGAAAAATTCATAAATGTTTGGATATATTTATTATCTGAAATTGTGGGTAATAAAAATAAATTGCCAAAAAGAAAGTTAAATACTGCTAATGTTACAACTTCAAATGAAGATTAGGTATAAATTATAATGAAGACAGGAATGGTGCTGGTGAAGTTGACGTCAATTTTTTTTTTCCTAAACTAATAGATTCATCATATGTAGCACAAGTATATGATCCTTTCTAAAGTTATTTTATGGAGGTTTTCCCAATAAAACTCCACTCATTTCTTCCCGTCACAGATAATGAACAATATTGACAACAGCAAGTGCCTATATAACGGTAGAAGGAAACATACACACAAATACATGAAATTTAACAACAACAAAAAACTCCTAAGCAAATACAAGGTTTAAAGAAACCCAAAATATGTTTATGTGTGTGTGTGTGGGTGCGCGTTTGGTGTAGAAAATACCGTAAACCTATTACTCGTTATTCTACTTCGTTCATTCTTGTTGTTGTCATTGTCTTTTTGTATTCCAGTCGCACACATTTTAAAAATGTGGTTGTGGTTAACATCTGTGTATGAGCATATCTACACTTTTTTCATGTTCTGTGTTTTTGGACAGCAGCTTAAATTTTTTTGAAACCACAATGCAAAGAAATATACAATTACGAATTGGTATTCTGTAACATCCGAAAGACCTACCAGTTAAATCCTGGTACATCACGACAAATACATTAATTAAAAATGTACCTCTGAACTTTTTAACATACACACCCACACGTACGAATATGTATGGGAACACTTATAGGCTTTAGCTATCTATACGAATATGTATGTCTGTACATACATATATGTGAGTTCATTTAATCGCACTACTTGTGTACTTACGTTTCTATGTGTGTGTATGTGTGTGTATTTTTGTTTTCAAAGTAAATAGGCTAAAAGTTGAAGAGAAAAAAATAACGGCAAAAAAGCGAAATGTAAGTAAATACAAATACTCACTTTCTCATTCCTCACACACACACACGCATACGTACTGTCACAGCCGCCCAAACAAGCGGCAATTTCTGAACTGGTGATGGGGTATGTAAATACAAGACAAATTCGCATATAAAAAGTTTAATGTTTGATATTTGTTTTATGAGTATGGCGTAAAATTTGTTGACTATTTGCATACATACTACACACAAACACAATAGCAAAGACATACACATACTCTTACAGCCTTTGTGTAGTGTAATTTATGTATATTTGTATATGTGTGTTGTATGATGTCAGATGGTTGAAAAAATGAACGAGCAAATGAGTCACCGAACGAATGAATAAATAAATGAGTGACTAAATGTTAATAAAGTTGTTCGAATTTGAATCACAGGTAAGAAAAGCTGGCAGGTACAATACATGAAAACATATTTTAACTATAAATTTCCATGCATTTTTATTTTGGTATTGGATGAGAGAAAGAGGTGTTTCCAAGTGAGAAAAACGTAAAAGGTCGTCATACATTGACCTTATTTATTTGTATGAACAGTTTTTTTTAATTTGAAACAAACAAGAAAACGATTAATTTCTGTATGCGTTTTAGTTTTGGCAAAGCCAAAAAAGAATTGAAAAAATATCTGCCTTTCGTTACCTGCTATGTAAATTGGAACTAGGTAGGGACAATTTGCCGAAGAGAGCTTCTTTTAAACACATACTTATGTGTATTAGGATCTTGATAAATCAAACCAACCGTTATTAGTAACAGAATTTTCTTTAAGATGGTAAACTGCTGTACATGATTGTACGGAATGCATTACCTCATTCCATGGCTTAAATTGTTAATAATTTTTATATAAGAAATTGTTGATTTTTTTTTTTGTTTGTGGGAGAAATTTTCGTTACCACAAACTTAACTTGTTGTGGATTTTGTATTAAAACATAGGCAATAGGCAATAGCGTTTGTCCTTAGACCCAACGAGCTGGGTGGTTACTTATTTCTAGGTCCGATTTTTGCAAGTGTTCAACACTTGCGCACAAGAGATTTTACTTCTGTTTATTAAGATAAACGCGTATTGCTACAGACTACAAACATGATTTTTAATTTATCTAATTACCTTTATGTATAATAATTTTAAATTAGAAATAGCAAGTTTGTCAAAGATTGGCTTTCGATTAGGCTCAAAATAGTTTATCTATTGGGCTTAATCAATACAATCGAATTCAAATTAAATACAATATGGTCATAATAATAATAATTTCAAACTACTACTATTGTTTATGTAAAAGATATTTTTAACTTTGACACCAGGTCGAAATTCTTTGACAATACAACTTTGTCATCTACAATTTATCTATAGTTTAGGTTTGTTTGCACTGACCCAACATTATTTTATAACTTACACGGAATTAAAAAAAACATATTTAATAAACTTGTTTCCCATAGTGTTGTGCGTTAAAAACGTACAAATATTGTACGCTTTAAAATAAAATAAAAAATGAAATGAAATAATAAAAAACAAAAACACAATCAGTCGTCAGCATCATAGTCGTCAAATGAAAATTAAAATTTATTTGTTTTTCATTTTATGAAATGGTGACTTTGTCTATTACAACAGCAACACAAACAAAAAGACAGCAACAAATACAACAAGTTTCGAACGTAACCTGCAATTTCTCCAGCAAATAAGCACCAATTTAAATATGCTACCACTTTCGGATTGAGAAATGGATGGTAAAATAAATGGCTGGAAGGAGGCGAAGGCAAAGGCAGTAAGTTTGATGAATGCATAGATGGATGTTAATCATATTTCGATGCTGGCTTAAAGCCAGAGTGTAAGTTATGATGAATGCGTACTATGAAGAGATTATTTTTCATGCATTTACATACACACACATACACACTCACATACCAAAGAGACCTTTACAAAAATTCTGCTAGTGCATGTCTGTGTTGTTGTGTAAATAAATTACTGTGCATGGGTATTTCTATGTTTGTAAATACATACTACAAATACATACATATATGTGTACAAATTTTTGTTTTTCTTTTTTTAACACATACAAAATAAATTAAAGCTAAAAGAACTATTTGACATTTGTATGTATGTATGTATAAACAAGCATTTGTGAATATAAAATATGTCACTAGTTCAGGGACATAGAATTGTTATTGCCCTCATCATTACCAACAACAACACCATCATCATCATCAATATGACTGCTGTGACAAATAGAGATACGATTTGACGTCTGACAAAATGCAATGAATAAATGAAAGATGGCCATAACAGAAAATTGGTTATTAGCACAAACTCATAAAACAAAACAGAAAAGAAGCAAAGAAGTTGCAAATACTTAAAAGTAAATAAATAGTTTTCAATGCAAACAGTTTTTGTTTTTGGATTTCCTAAAAAGAACCATGTTTTTGTAAATTAAATAATAAATTCCTTATGAAAATACAAACTGAATGATTTGTAATTTTTTTTAAATACGACACTAATATGGTTCAAGTAGGTTTACCGTTTAATTTATTTTAAAATTTATTTAAATTATTATTTATTTTTTAACTGCATTAGAAGCTATAAATTTTATTTTTGGGTTTTTATTTAATTCAATTTTTTAAAGTATTTGTTACGCTTTAAATTTACGACTTATTAATTGTAAAAAGAAACATTAAAAAAAGTCATTTAATCTTCAACAGAAGAAACCATCTTTTAAGCAAAACATATTGATTTTATGTATATAAACATATGTTTTTCTTTTTTTATCTATACAAATATATAAACTACAAAAACAAGTAAACAAGCATTAATGGTAAGAAATATAAAAATTAAGGTAACAGGTAAAACAATTTTCCTACCAAGTCCTACTTAGAAAGAGTTGTAAATGGTTTGTGCTCCTACATAAGCGGATCTGGGAGAAAGAAGTTATAGGTTTTTTGCCAAAAAAAGATTATTTTATTTATTTGATGAATTAAAGGTAATGTATTCGTTTAATTTTATAAAAAACTAACTCCAAGTTGTATGTGAATAAAGAACTCTCTAATCAATTTTGCTATAATAAGTTTTAAAATGGGTTCTTCTTTAAGAAAATTTCTATCGGATGACTTAATTTAATTTATCCAAAGCCTCTGTCAAATTAAACAAAAAACTTAGTTTACCAAGTTTAGATGCTCTAATTTTATTCTGATTGTAACATAATATAGGACCTAAAAATTTGTTCATACATTTGTGCAGATGGGTTATTTAGGTCCCATCCTACAATCTCTCATTGGAGAAAAATCCCATGTTAATTGTCATAACATATTCGTATCTTTTATTTTTATTTTCACCAAAGTCTTTGTGTTTATTGGTTTGCTTCTATATTTTCTTCTATTTATTAATCGTTTTACTTGCAGCAACAATATTTATTAAAAAGAGAAAAAAAGTTGCAAACAAAAACTGTTACATCTATTTTCTGTTTTCTCTGCGCTATGAATTTCTATCTTTTTCATCTTGTTGAAACCACAAAATTTCTTAAAGAAATATTTTATTATTAATTTTTTAGTTTAAAAAGTTTGCTGTGTGTTCCTGTTTTTTGCGTTTTATATGCCAACGAGTTGATATTGTTGTTGGAACGTATACATTATACCATAATGCACTTTAAACTTTTTGTCTTTTGCAAATATTGTTTTAGCTGACTTAAGAACAACTTAAGACAACGAACGCGAAGCAACGCAACGTAAAATTATTTCACTAGCAGACACTGACACTCACATATACACATACACTTACTAATACAAACATTTCAAAACTATTAATTCATGTTTTAAAAAAATATGCGATATAAAAAAGACCAAAAAGTAGTTGTAAGAAAGAGATGGAGAATGACAGAATTTAAGGACAAACTTGCGTTTAAGAGATAATCACGCACGTTCGACAACTTGAAAAATAATTATATTGTTTCCTTACTTTTGTGAGTTTCCTTTAAGTGAAAAAAATAATAATAAAAGAAGTAATAAAAACTTTAGGATTGTTCTCTTACACATACACTGTCGCAGAATATTAAAAATTATGGAAAAGATTAATGAAGACTTACACTGGCAGAAGAAGTGCACTATTAAACAAAAACAAAATATGCTTACATACAAAAAAAATTGCTAAAGTATAAAAATTAACAAATAAAAAAATATTAAAACTAATTTAAAATAATTGCCATTTTAAAAAACTTGTCAAATTATAAACACAAAATTTAAGGCACACCACAAAAAATCTCTTAAACAAAATTCATTATTAAAATACAAATAACAAAAAAATAAATGCTAAAATATAAAAATTTATTAATTTAAATAATATCTAAAACGGAAAATAATAATTCGGAAATTATTTTTATTTTCACAGCTTTTAAATATAAACTTTGTTTTTATGTTAGCGATTTTATGTTATAAAGCAAGTGCGTTAATCGATTTTTTCGGTAATCATTGACCTATAATATTTATTTGTGATAATCATCCTTGTCATCAATCCTCATCATGTTAAAAATATTAAAAAATCTGACTGCAGCTACAAAATATTTAAAAAGATTCTTTAAGTGTATCTGTAAACAAATTTATCTATTTCTTCCTTATCATAAAACCCAACAAACACATTTTAATTAAATCTACTTAACACACATCTTACAAAAAAAAGATCAAATACATTCAAAACTTAGTTGCAAAACCTTAAACATTTATCGTACAAACGCACAGATGCACTCAAAGACATGCACGTACCCACACACAAAACAATCACACACTAACATATGCAAACAATGTACATATGTGTTTAAAAGGATTACAGTTTGGAAAAAATGTTCTCTTTTCTATTAACGATGGGAAAAAGTTCAAACAGTTCACATACAAGTGTGTGTTTGTGTCTGAGTAAACTAATAGATTCTTTTTCGACATTGTGGTCTTCTATGTGCCGGTCATTGACATGTAACCAAAGAAAAGATTTTAAAGATTTTTTGTTTAACCTAAATCATTATGCACTTAAAATTGCTTAGATTGGTGTAATTAAATGGATAATACGTTAAGATGTGATGCGGTGAAATATACTGATAATTTGCCTTTTGAATGTGCAGCCTTTGCTTCTCTGCAAAAGACTTGTAGACTCCTTAAGTGAAGTGGATTTTAGTTAAGTAAATTTAAAAAGAAAAATAATAAAATAAAAAATGCCAGCATTTACATATTTTACATTAAGATTCAGATTAACATTGTCATCATGATTAAGCCTTATGGTGTTTTATATAGCTTTAATTTGTATGCATTTATTCATAATTTATTCTTTATTATATTTAGTTATTCACTAAAATTCTTTTGTTACAGCAAAGTACTAAACAAGTGAAAGAAAAAATACTTTTTCGTTTTTATTTAGCCGCTGGAGATTTTTTATACACTGACCCTAGCAGTGTAAAGTGAATTGTGAACACAAATTTCCAATAAAATATAATTTAATTTTTTTAGTTTAATTACTAATGCATTAGAAAAAAATTTGTGTTAAAGTCAATTGTGTGTTATTCTTTTAGCCTGAGGTTTTCAGATATGATTCGCGCTGAACTTCTTCGGTTTCCACTTAATTAATTTAGCTGTAATATAAAACTTATAACAGTTAAATTAGAACCTTTTTAAAAATTTTAAAGAACAATTTATTTATTGTTATTTTTTTAAATGGTCTATTCTATTCTAATTTTGCAAATAATATTTATTTTTATTTAATTTGACCCTTTAACATTGCAGACACATCTGATTAGAATAATCAGCGACACACTTTATTTTTAGAAGACCTGATCGTGTAAGATCAGGACAAAGAAGTGGATTTTTTTAATGCTTAATGCTTTTTGTTCATAGTAGAAACATTTTTAGTAGTTGCTGTTACCAGAGTTACTTACTTTTCCAAACATAAGATAAATCATGCCGATCGTATTACATATATGTATTCATATTTTATACATATTTTGTATTAATTTCGGAAATTTATATTTATTTTCTACTCATAACCAAAGTAATATAAATGTGCATTTGGGCGAAAGGTTTCTATTTTGATGGTTTTTATTCATTTGTTTCCTTTAAATTGCCTTTAAAAGGTATGTAATACATATAGATACATTTTTGAGAATAAGTTTGTGGAGTCCAAAAATTTTAATAAAAAATGTAAAAATTAAATTTTAGTCAGAACGTTTTGTGGTGTTGATGAAAATATTTTTGTTTTTTAAATAAACGCATTTTTTATAAAAAATAAATATAAAATTTTTTTTGTTAAAACACTAAAAATAGTGTTGAAAGAAAAAACTACAAAAGTGTCAACTTCAGAGGACGATTTTTCATCTTTACCATCAAATAGCCCTCAAAGGGAAATTTCAAGAGTCGCTGTTAAAGCACCACCATTTTGGCGTTCAGATTCATTGCTTTCGTTTAAGCAAATGGAATCTCAGTTTATTATGGCTGGTGTAACTCAGGACGTAACGAAGTTTTACATAATTGTAGCATCGATAGAGAGCAACATTCTCGAAAAAGTTCCAGGCATTATTATCAATCCACCAGCTACGAACATGTACGAAACTTTGAAGTAAAATTTATTTGTGCATTTTCTAATTTGGTGGAAAAACTTCTTAAGAAACTTCTAACAGAAGTGGAACTATCAGATAGAAAACCATCGGATTTGCTTAGTCAGATGCGCTCCTTTGCTCAAGGTAAAGTATCAGATGATGTGTTAAATCAACTTTGGATGCAGCGGCTACCGTCTTAAATGAAGGCCATTTTATTTGTCAATAAAGACCGTTTAGAGAAGCTTCAAGGTAATATTGTTGTCGAATTTTGGATTTATTATTAAGTTGAATAGAACAAACCGTTCTACAACTGTCTTCATATTTGACAAAGAGCTATATCTCGAAAACTAGATCTGATCAAAAATATTCTACTTATATATTTACCCCCATATGTATAATGAAAAGTTGGCCACAGCTTATACATTGCACACAACTTTCTGCCAATTTGTCAGAAACAGTACAATTAGCAGCCAATTAGGCTAAGCAGGGCGTTGGCAAAGAGTTTATTTATAATGAATATCTAGCAGCTAATAATAAGAGTTCAATTTTAAGTTAACATGAGCTTAGCAGAATGAATAAAAAAATACATAAAAAATGACACTTATGCTAACTCCATGCCAATTTTTCATTATACATATGGCCGTTAAAATCTATATAACATATGTAGTCAACAACAACTAAAAATTTTCAAGCAACAAATAAAAACTTCATTTTTTAAAAGTTATTATAACTTGCCTTTAAAGTTCCTTTAGTTAAAGGTAACATTAACTAAAGTAAGAACTAAAGTTTTATTTAAATTTTACAACTTTAAAGTTTTAATTTAAAATAAATTTTATAATTTTCAAATTTTGGCAAGGCCACAAAAATATTGGTTTCGGCTTACCATAGACTACAACCTTTACATATAAAGGGGGAGGCTTGAAGAGTTGAAAAATAAAAAGTAAAGACAACCTTAATTTAAAAAACATTTTCGTTAAAATTTAAAGGTAAAAAGAAATTCCCTTTAGTTAATCGTTCACTTTAGATTGTAGTGTAGTTACAATAATGAAAAACTAGTTATCTATGCAATAACATCCGTACCTTAGCTATTGGTAAATTGTAATTATCTCAATAGTTTTTTTATAACTAAAAACCTTCTATTTTAATTTTTTCCAATTTTTAATAAACTTTATTCGCAAGTATTTTAGCAAAAATTTTAACGAAAACTCTTCTTAAGCTAGCTTTTAAAAAAAAATTTATGAATAAACTATTTTTTAAATAAAACTCCATGAATTTATTTATCATTTTATTTAATTTTTTCTATTCATTTCTAGGAGTAATGTGCTGCAAAGCTTTGGAAAGTGTAGTTTTATAGTTATAAATTTGAATATTATAAAATTCATAATACAAATTTATCAATTGTACGAAATTATACTCGTGTGAATATGGGGTTCTGCTCAAATATTTTGCCATGATTTTGTAATAAACTTGCAAAAATATTGCTGCTATAATCACACAAACTTAATCACACATTGACATGCACTCACATTAATGCAACTATGTATGTTGTTAAGTATGTGTTCATCTACTTTTATCTTGCACATTATAAAATCTGAACTTGTTTATGTTCATGAATGCATTAATATACAGTGGAGAGTAAAACAAAGGTAAAATAAACATATTAAAAATAAAGAAAATTTATAGCGATAAGAGCTAAGTAACAATAATTGTTATTCAAAGGTATTAAAATCATTTAAATTTTAGTCTTTTAAAACTTTTAAAAATTATTTTTAATGGTCATTCTGTACTTAATTACTTTAAAATGTCACTTACTGCAGAACTATGTAAAAATGTTGAAAAGTATGTATATACAAATGAACATACATATGTACGTAAGTATATATGCATATATGTAAATATGTATGTATTTATAAGTCCATATTGTTATATGCTGCACGTATTTTTACCACAAATCCCAACGAGTATTGACATAATTTTACAATACGAAGTCCATAAACACATTTACGGCCAGCATTTTAGTGAAAACACATATGTTTGAATGTATGCATCTTGCAACATAAACTTCGAAAGCACATTAAAAATTGTGTGTCTTTCTTTTTTTTTTTTTTTTGTTGTCGTTTTTCTCTTCCGTAAACTATCGAAAAAGATTATCGTTTACACTTTTGCAACCCCATTACCCTTAAGTATTCCAGTAATGGAAGTACATACAACCACACATGCATGCATAGATATTTAATACGAATATATGAAAGTAAATTTTGAACCAAACCAAAAACCAAAATGCACAAACGAATATAAATGGAATGGCAAATACAGTACCCTAATGATGTACTACTGTTTAGTATTTTGCCATCCTTCTCTGATGCTGGTTGGCTGGTTAGTTGCTTTTGGTCACTTCGCATACACAGTGCAATAAATTTATCACTCGAAAACTTAAACTTAACAAAAAGAACACCAAATAATGTGAACCTAAATTTTTGGAAAATGTGTAAAAGAAAAACTGTTTATATATTAAGGAAATAATCTGGAGGGAATTTATAGAGAAAGGAAGCGACACATGGCACGATCACGTTGTCACATGAGTACAAAAAGTGAACTGGTATAAAATGAATAAAATAAAAAGGAGGAGTTTTGTATGCCACAAGGGGCTTAAGTGAAAATTTATTGCATTATTATTAAATAAAACCTAAAAATAAGTTACCAAACGAAAAAATTTATTATAAGAATATAAATGTTTATCTTCATTTTCTTCTCCTAATCTCTTATTGGGTTTAAATCTTGGTCACTTGGACACTAAGGAACTTTGTTTTAATTGAAGGCAAATTTTTCGTAATGACTTTGATATGATACATTTTTATAACTCAATTTAAAGGCTTTTAAATCATAATACATTAAAGAGCGTGGATTAAGCAGGGCTGAGACTTCCGTTTTTTTTTTTGCAACAGTTTAAAATTTTTCCGGCAGATATTTTTTCCATTTGTTGATGTTGTTAAAATAAATAACAAATTATACTACGAAAAAACATATATATCAAACTCACAATCTAGTTTTTAAACTGAGATATCAAACTTATCAGCGTAATAACGGATTTCGTAATGATGCTACACAACGGACTGACAAAATATTAGAAATAATATTAAAAACCATTTTTATATAAAAAAAAGTCCTAAAGCGTAATTCATATATTTGTGAATATTTTACTGAAAATGTTTGAGGGCACCATAATAAATGAATAAAACAAGAACAAAACACTAAAAATTCCAAATGTTTCTTTTTACCCAAAAAAAAATTGAAAAAAAAACATTAGAGACTCTGAAAAAATGTTACCGAAAACTCGAGGTAATCAAAAAATATATTTTTTTACAGAAAAATAATGCAATAATTCCTCTTTAAAATGACGTTTCCGTTAGTAATTGTCATCAATTTTATAAAAGTTTAATTAAACATACTTTGAAAAAAAAAATTTTTTTTCCTCTACTCACCGGCGTCGAATAGGGATGTGCCGTCAATCGTATACCATCCGCCTCCAAATGTCTTTTAATCACAGATTCTAATTCCTTCATCGTTGTGGGCATATCACATTCGGCCGCCAATATCTCATTACTCGTACTCAATGCCTTCGGATCATTGATCATCACGTACACCAATGCAGCACCCTTCTCACGCAACGTTCGCACACTCTTCAATAGTTTACTACGATGCTGAGCGTTGTCTACCCCAATTGCATCCAAATCGATTTCACCGATTTGCTTACAAATCTCCAATTCATCATAGCCATTTTCCATAAAACTTTCTGCGTACTGTTGCAAACCTAAAGCTCTTAACCACTCACAAACAATATTGTTGTGTGGCATATTTTCATATCACGTAATGTGAAGCGGCGGTGTAAAGTCAAGCGGAGCGAAACTAACTTTTGGCACTTTGAGAGCTGATTTTAATTTCGTACTTGTTGTGTTCGCTGACGATGAAGTGGACGATGAGGCAGTTGAATTCGTAGGTGTTGCAACACTGATTGAGGCTGATGCTGCAACCGAGATGTTGCTTATAAGTGGCGTAGCATTTGCTGTTGAATGGGCTACTTGAGCTATTGGACAGTTTGTTGCCTTCATAGCATCTATTTTTGATGACTCCTTTTAGGTGGTTATAATTGGAAAATGAAATAACTGCAAAAAGAAAAAAAAAAGAAAAGAAAACACATTTAGATAGAAACGAAAAAAAAAATAAAATAAAAAAGTCAGATAATAGTGCTTAAACATATAGATGTGAGAAAGTTTAAAGTAAAGATAAAAGGAAAACATTAAAAGAGAAAATAATTTATATCGATTATTATAAGATGTAAAGAAATTGAAGAAATCATTTTAAACTAGTAAGAGCGTTATATTCGGCAATACCGAATCT